>PJEM01018510.1:0-18600 GCA_004023845.1 Helogale parvula | reverse complement strand
CAATAGCCAAAACATGGAAAAAGCCTAAATGCCCATCACCTGATGAGTGGATCAAGAAGATGTGGTATATATACACAATGGAGTACTACATGGCAATGAGAAAGAATGAAATATGGCCATTTGTAGGAAAGTGGATGGACCTTGAGGGTGTCATGCTAAGCGAAATAAGTCAGGCAGAGAAGGACAGAAACCATATGTTTGCACTCATAGGTCTAACAGGAAATTTTCAGAATGATCTAGCTTCAAGAAAAGCAAGCAGTTAGTAGTGCTTAAGAAAAATTGATTCAGTATCAAATGGATAATTGATACCTGTCACAACACAGCATTTTATATACTGTTAAGTGAAACTGCAATACAATCTAAGTATTTTGGGAGTGTTTGCTGTATAATTGGATTTAATGAAATGTTTAGAGGTGCAGTAGGCAGGACTTTGAGTAGATAATGAAAGAAAATGCAAAATGCTTATTGATTTATGATGTGGTTTCATCTTAGCTTGGGCAAAGCATGCAGTATTTAATACATAGTAGCAGAATATTTACTATTGAAGCTTGAAAAGATGTGAGTTCTTTGTGTGCAACCTTTCATTTATGCATGTGAGAGGGTTGTCTTTTTTTTTTTTTAATTTTTACATTGTAGTACTTGTTTTGCTTGTTGGTGGTGTTTGCTTATTTAATACATTCCGTCAAGGACAGAAATTAAAAAAAAAAAGGGAAATACAGCATGAGCTGGTTATACATGCAGTTGATTGAGATATCAGGTATGGGAATCAGGAGAGAGCACAGGTAATTTAAAAATATATTCTGAGTATTGAAGGTGGTAGTATTAATATTGTTATTTTCAGACTATTATTGTATAATGTAAAATAATGTAAATGAGCAATTGCGGAGCTCTTTGATCATCCTGTGTTTTTAAGAATTAGGAATCTTTTTTTTTCACCCAGGCCAAAACTTGCTGGTATTTTTATTGGAATAACATTGACTTAATAGATCAATTTGGAGGTAATGGACAGCTTACAATATTGAGTCTTTCCATTCACGAACATGATCTATCCTTTCATTTATACTAATTTTGAGTAAGTAACATAATATTAATAATGCTTTGTAACTGCTGTG
Source organism: Helogale parvula (assembly GCA_004023845.1). NCBI lineage: Eukaryota > Metazoa > Chordata > Mammalia > Carnivora > Herpestidae > Helogale > Helogale parvula. Next base: position 17,488 of record PJEM01018510.1, on the reverse strand, counting down.
TAGAAAATTTTTTAGGTTTATCCCCACAATTTTGACAAACTTTTGATGCTATTATAAATGCAATTTTTAGATTTTATTTTCTAATTGTGCCATCCTTGTATATATAGAAATACAGTTGATTTTTCTAAATTGACCTTATATCCAATGACTTTGCTCAAATTACCTAATGGTCTGATTGCAAGTTCTTTGGGGTTTTCCACGTTTACAATCATGATGTAATCATGTTGTGTGGGAATGATGACAGTTTCATTTCTTCCTTTCTAATTCTTACATTTTTTTTCTTGCCTTTTGACAATGGCTAGGGCCTCTAATATGAACAGACATGGTGAATCAGGTATTCTTGTTCTATTCTTGATCTCAGGTAGAAAACTTCCATTATTCACCATCAATATCATATTTAATGTAGGTCTTTTTAAAAAGATACGCTAAAAAATAAATAAAAAAGACACTCTAGATTGAGAAAGTACTTTTCTATTTCTAGTTTGCAAAAATTTTTTACCATGAATGAATGTGAAATTTAATCAGATGCTTTTCTGCATCTGTTAAGATAGTTATAGGGGCGCCTGGGTGGCTCAGTCGGTTGTCTCCGACTTCGGCTCAGGTCAGATCTCATGTTAATGGGTTCGAGCCCCACGTCAGGCTCTGTGCTGACAGCTAGCTCAGAGCCTGGAGCCTGCTTCTGGTTCTGTGTCGCCTTCTCTCTCTGCCCCTCCCCCTCTTATGCCCTGTCTCTCTCTGTATCAAAAATAAATAAAACATTAAAAAAAAGATAGTTATGTAATTTACCTTATTTATCCTCTTAATAAATAATAATTTATTCTGTTAATATAATCAATGATACCATTAATTGACTTAAAATTTTCTCCAGCTTTACTGGGAGATAGTTGAAAAATAGAAATTGTATATATTTAAGATATACAATGTGGTGTTTTGATATACATATATATTGTGAAATGATCACCACTATCATGCTAATTATCATTACCTCATGAAGTTACAATGTTTTTTATGGTGACAATATTTAAGAATTTTTCCTCTTAGCAAATTCAAGTATACAGTACAGTATTGTTAATTATAGTCACTATATTGCAATTAAATCTCTGGAACTTATTCAATTTGCATAACAGAAACTTTATACATGTTGACCAACATCTCCTGGCAACCACCATCTTACTCTGTGCTTCTATCAATTTGGTTATTTTAGATTTCATATGCAAATGAGATCATGGGGTATTTGTATTTATGTGTCTAGCTTATTGGTCAGTTTGGAGGATGATAGGAAATCAACCCATTATCTTTAAAACTGGTTAATAAAGGGAAATAATTGAGTACTTGTTCTGCTAATATTGACTATACCACTGGGCAACCACATCGTAGATGAAGGAAATGTCTCTTAATAAATGCATTCCAACTAATAAATGAAAAAATGTTAGAATATCACCACTTTGCAGCTACCAGTTCATTAATGGATTTAGACATTGGACATCAGTGACTGCTAACATCACATACAAAAAAGAGAGAATCAGATGTTATCTGCCTCTTGATGAAAGGACACAATGCTGCTTAGACAGCCTTATGAGAAGGATCAAACATCCAGTCCTCTGGATTCAGTTGTCAGTTTGCTGAAAATGCAGAGGAGAGATGCATGTTGAGCTGAATCATGAATACAGAATCATCAAAAATCTGGACTGTCAGAAACTATACAGGTCAACTTTCTGTCTACAGGTCAAAGGTTATCTTCAGTAAGTACCTTGACTGGAAAAGAAAGGGATGGAGGGGAAAACCTTTAAATTAAATAGGACTTAAAAACATTACAAAGATTAAAAAAGGGACAGGGATGCACACTTGGGTGATAAAGCCATGAATAAACACAAGGAAAATATTATTATGTACAATAAGATAGTGGTCACTTGTGGGAGGATGGCAGCTGTGATAGGGATGGGGCACCTGGATAGACTTGGCTTCTACGGTGGCCAGCAATGTTCTGTGACATGGGTGGTGGGCGATATGGGCATTTGCCTTAAATAATTCAGTAAAGTTTGCATTTATTTTGGATGGTTTTCTGTATCTGCATTTTATTTTATAATAAAAAGTTGAAAACAAGTCTAGTCCTTTTCTAGAAAGTTCTCCTTTCCCTATTCCAGTCCCCATGCACCCCTTTGATATCTCCATTTTGAGCATGAATGTGCCTTTGACAGGTCTGTGCTTTTCCCCCAACTGGAAGTTTGTGTGGCTGTCCTTTTGCTTAGAATATCACCCTCCTCCCATCACCCAGCTAATAAATTGCAAAGTTGGCATTACATTCCTGGCTAGCTGATTCTTAGTCCTGGCTCTTTCCGCTATAGTACACGCCTTCTCTTACATAATTTCAGTTGATTCAGAAATCCATCATGCTCTAGCCATTACCACTTCTCAGGTGATAAACCCCCTGAGCTTGCCCAATGAGGGAGACTAAGGGTATTTCATTAACTGCTTAATTCTTGGAGACCCCGTCTTCTTTTAGGGTTCTTGACTTTGGAACTCAGAATTGTGTTCCTTTCTAGAGATTTCCTTATGAGTTTATGATTTGAGCACTGCCCTCCTTCCTCTTGGCAACCTGTGAAGTTCTAATCTTCTTAGTTTTAACTTCAGGCAAGAATACATATGTAACTTGGAATTTTACCCATTCATTTTGCAGTTTGGAAGGCTATGGATCCAAAGAGAAGGTAAATACCTGGATTTAAGTTTGTGCATTAGAGAGGCAGCCCATATAGTCAGAGGTGAAGAACCAGCACCAGTCTCAGGTGCAAGGTCATGATTCTTTCTGTTGACCTCATGCCCTGACTTCCATTCCCCAAATTCAGCACCAAGCCAGAGTTTCTGGGTTAAAAGGCTTTTCTGATCACAGCCACATGTTAGGCTGGAACCAATTCCCCCTACATCCCACTCTGTGCCTTGTATAGGCAATTCTCTTTTGGAGACCTCTTGGTATCCTTCTCTTTCAATAGCTCCCATTGAGTCAGTCAATGAGTTGGGGAGTGTGTTACTATTTATTCCCAGGAGGGAAGGGGTCAGTATCTTGATCCTTCTCATTTTGGGGGCCTTGTGGACTCTACATATTTATCCATTTTCACCCCAGGGATCTGCTCTAGCTAGTGGGCATCTTAAATAAACTAGCTTTGTCCAGCCACGTATAAAAGGTCTGCTGATACTGTTTCTCTAGGAGAGTAGGTACTTACTCACCTTGCAACTATACAATTAAAATGGCTGTTTAGTGGATCCTCACATAATCATGAAAATCTGCTTAGAGATGACCCTCTTCCCTTAGGACATAGAAGAGGCTGGTGAAATCTTAAGTTTTATGGTACTAAGCATCCCAGTTCATAAGTAATATTCAATTCCAATACTTGTATTAAATAAGATGCTTGTAACTTGATTGGCATAGACTAGAGTTGGAACACTGATTTTATATAATTTAAAATAGGATAGATATTTTATATTTTGTTTTCTATGTATCCTTATTAGCAACATGTGTATTTAGTATTAGAATTGGTGAAAGGCTGCAGATAGAGGCCCTACATTACCACCCTCATGCACGGTTAGGTCTCTAGGTCAGCCAGGTAGGGAATCCTGGTTTTACATGACAAAGACCTAGACTACACTTCATCTCAGGTCTTCGTAAAAGGATGCTCTACTGGGCCGGAATGGATGCATGTCTTGCTCTGCATGTTTGTTCACATCTATTGTGGGGCTCTGCTGGGGCTTTCTTATTAGATACACAAGGTGTGTGTGTGTGTGTGTGTGTGTGTGGTACACATTCAGGCATGAAGATTTTTGTCTATGTGGCAGGACATTCATAGGAAAAAGAATAACTGGTATTTCTAAAGTAATTTAGAATTTCAAAGTCAATATGCTGTCGTAAACATTGCATTATAAAGCACCTGCAAGAACAAAACAACGAGTATCTATAGACACTGTGGCCATGTGTACCTTACCTGCCTGTGCAGCTTGCACCCAAATCTGTGTGCCACACGATTCGCAGGTCCTCCTCCCGGTCCTGAGAAACACAGACTGGTGAGGCACCAAACAACTCTGGCTAAAGTGCCGCTTAGAACCTGCGATCCACAGCAAGAGCTCAAGGAGCCAACTTGCTAACTCATCCTGGTTTCCCGTTTTCTCATTGTCTTCTGGGTCAACGTTTTTTTCTGTAGGCCTCACCCATCCTCGCTTTCCTTAGAGCCTTTACTTTAGAAAACTGGAAATTGTAAATTCTTTTTCTGCTCCTTTGAGATGTAAATCTTTAAAAGAGCTTCTTGCAGGTTTTGCAACCCAGGAATATTTTTTTTCAGGGCCCGGGGGCCATCTCTTTGAAAGGGCATCCTCAGGGCCCATAGGACCCGTGGAGGGTAGGAGTCTAACTAAGATGCCTGGCTCCAAGCAGCAAAACCACCTCCCATCATATAGATGGGAGAAGTATATTTTTCCTTTGGATAAAGGCAATTAGCTCATGCACATGGCCACCCCAATTACTGGGTGAGTTTAGGGTCAACTGTGTGTGACACAAGATGAGGTCAAGCCCTCTTCCTTGTGACTAGTTGTCGTTATCTGGAGAACACACATGCAATATGCCACACGTACTTGGTGATAGAAGAGGGTGAGATTTTTTTCTGTCTTCCCAGTCTCTTTAGTCAATTGCCTGAGATGAGCATCACGTTCTGGTTGAACGCTTATTCAATAGTTCTGTTCAATAATAAAACTATTTTGTTGTCTCCTACTTTTGTGGAAGTGGATTTCTAAGTTGGCAGTTGTTTTTAGTAATATTCTCCAGCGCTTCCTTCTGCAGACTTCTCTTCAGCTCCCTCCTTTGCCCCTTCCTGAAACCACATTTTGTTACCAAGAGACAGGTTACCAATAAACCTTAAAGGACTTTAATGCTCTTCCTTATCTCTCCATTTACTCCTTCATCCGTTTATCTGGATTTTTCTCTAATACGCCTTCGGGCAAAAGTTCTTTAACCCTTACTAGATATTTCTTTTATGAATTTAATTTTGCTGCCTAGTTTTCCTTTTTACAAATAAAAGTATTCACTAATTTTCATTATACATGCTGATTTAAAATATTTGAAAATATGGATGAACAGAATGAAAAGAACAAATCCATCATTAAGAATATTTATTGAATGCTGGAAGAAGTACACACTAGAAGGTGGATTGGAATAATGAATTTGGTTTCCAAAGTTTTATACTGAGCTGGCTGGGTGTTACCAAGATATTATTTATGCAATTCCATATACAGGTATGGAAACCAAGAGAGAATTTTTGGGGGATACAATGATTGCAAAAATAATAGCCTGAGTGTGTACCAGATACTGTGCTAGGAAGGAGAGAGGGTGGGGAGAGCCATAATCGTGTTAACATCTATGTGGTTTTACAAATTAGGAAATTAAAGCAAGAGCTGTTATGCAACTTATCCAGGTTAAGAAGCAGCATAGATGGTATCTGCATCCAGGTCACATGTCTCCAGAGGTCATGCTCTAATCCCTACACCGTACTTCTTCTCTCAATCTTCCAGTTCAATCATTCTTATTCCTAATTTGGGCATGAGGTGATTTGGTTTTATTTGCTTTAAGAGATGTTCATATTTAAAAAAAAATTCTTATTTATTTTTGAGATAAAGAACACTAGCAGGGGAAGAACAGAGAGAGAGAGGGAAAGAGAGAATTCCAAGTAGGCTGTAGGTTGTCAGTGCAGAGTCCAGTGTGGGGCTCAAACTCAAGAACCATGAGATTATGACCTGAGTCAAAGTCGGACGTTCAACTGACTGAGCAATCCAGGCCCCCCTAGAGATGTTCATATTTTAATGCATTTTCTTCTAGCTCATGCCCAACTATTAAGGGATTAATATAGTCTTAATATTTGATTTGTTCTCTCCCATTTGGATCCTGTGGTTTTACTTTTTCTCCTATGGGTTTTTCAAAAGCAAAGATAACAATTCTGATCACATGTCATTCAAACAGGAGAATAGTTCATAGTCTTGTTCGAAAGGGTACTTTAATCCTCCAGAATTCTCTGTGTGTCTGGTGAGGGCAATGTCCTAAATGGTGTTTAGTAGATCATCTGGCCTCCCTAGGCACCTCTTCATCTGTGGCTGCGGTAGTCCGTGTAAGGACTCTCTTCAGACCTCTGAAGTTTAGCCATGAAAGGAAAATTAGAGGCTGGTGTTCTTCTGGTGAGGCGATAAAGGGGTTGATGGGAAGTGAAGTGAGGGTAGTGAGCAGAGACACTTTCAAGAAGTTTGGCTTGGGTGGTGACAGATCTGCATGTTTGAGAATATGGTGTCCACGAAGGGCTTTTTCTAAGAGAGACACCTGACTCTATTTAAATGCTGATGGAAGAGGGCCTGCAGATACACATCTCCATCTTGCAGGCTGCAGGCTTTAGCATTCAGCTTCCCATCGGATCCTTACTGTGCAGAGGACATTCTCCCAGGATGCCTGCCTTGATTTACATATTCGGATGTTTCTTGCTTACACAGCCAGAGGTTTCAATGTATAGTTCTATACAGACTCACATTATGGTAATTTTAGAACAACTAAGAAAATAAGATGATGAAAGAAAAAAACAGTGAGAGTGAAAAAGAAGTCACTTGGAATGTTCCCATTCAGAGACAGCTGTTGTTATACTTTCCAGTTTTTTCCCAGGTATCTACACACATACACGTACCAGGGCTTTATCTCTTCTTGTTCCCTTACCAGTACCTCAAGGACTGTTCTGCTTCTCCTTTTCTCCTGGTCCACACTGAAGCGGATCCAAAGATTTAAATCTCAGTTTAAGTTCAAGACAGAAAGATACAGATGCATGCTTGCAGGGCTAGGGTGTCCTCTTCCAGAGACCCGACAGGATAAGGACGGAGGAGAGAAGCATGGCAGCGGAGCTGGGGAAGAGGCAGGATCGGAGTCCCCGGACGCCTTGATCAGGAATGGGGAGTAGCCCGTCAGAACCCAGAGCTGAGCCCGTTTTTGAATTTGGACCTTCTTCTCCACAGGTCCCTGTAGACAACTGTCTTACGATCCTAGGGTCTCAAAAACCTCCTTGAGCAGATGGTAGTGTACTTACATATCTCCAGTGAGCCTGAGCACGAAGAGAAATACCCGCCTCTCGACCAAAAGTAACTATGCAGAACTGTCGCACATTTTCCTATGAGCCGGGGCGGCAGTGGAATCACTGCCATTGTTACATGTGTGAATGATTTCCTGATGAGCTGGACTTGGGAGAAGGAAAGAAGAGAAACTTAATATTTTTCTCACTGCCATCTTTGGACACCTGCTCCATAAAATCATTCTTCCCACTCCTGAATGAAATTGCAGTTTTTATATCTTTTTCAAACACTGTCAGTCAATAAAAGTATAGTTAAATGTAACATAAAAACTCTAAACTTTCATCCACTTGAAACCTATCCTTTTCCTTAGAGACTATTTTGGCTTGAAAGCACATAGTGGGGGAGGGGAGGCATGGGCCTTTAAATCTCTCCTTTACCACCAGTTCTTTTACTCCTTCCCCATCCATGAAGTTGCATCTGACACTTCTGGGGTTGGAGTAGAGTGGAGGGGAGATGTGGGAGAAAACGTCTCACCTGACTGGCACAGGTGGTCTGGTGCTGGCTTTCATAGATGTAGCAGATTCCGTATATGATTTTTTCTTGCAGTCTGCTTTTGTGGGTTACTCAGGGCCTCCTCGGATCACTAAAGATCTCTCACCTGCAGTGCCTTTGGTTTGGTTGCTGATGCTCCCCTCTGTGTCCCCGACCCCCTCTTTCCTATGTCAAATCACAGAGTGTCCTCCTGGTAGAGTTGATCTCAAGGCAACCCAGTGAGGCTTCCCCCAAGGGACCCCATCTCTGGCCTGTGGGAAGCCCATGCAGCAGTTGCCTTGTCAGCTTCTGGACATGTGTGACAGGCACGGCTTCTTCTTTTTTTGGAATTTTCTGGAGAAAGGGTGATATCAGTTCCCATTCCTTCAAATCTAGAGGACACATGTCATGCTGTCTACGTGCTTCTCCTGATGCCTGTCTCGTTAAGCTTAATGTGAAGAGGGGAAGCACCCTCTTCCTCTCTGGTACACTGACATTCCTCTCCAAGGGCATCCCCAATGATGGGACGCAAAACTCCATGAATTCTCCAGTTTCTTTCAAAGAATCTGGAGATTGGTGATGGGAAATGAGGAATCCTTTGAACTATCTATGGCCTACATAGCACCTTGCTTTAGAAGTGAGGGTACTTGGGACCACTTCTTTGTTTTTTCCTTCTTGCAGGCTTTTGCCAAAAGAAAGACAAAAAGGTCTCATTCAAAAGAATTTTGTCATGCTATATATACTACTTTTATCAATGGACGTTTTATTGTAATATTTTTCTATGCTAATAATAATACAGCCTTCTGCTTATCTTAATGGAGCATGTTTTTTTCATTTTAATTATTTAAAACTTCAAAGGCAATGTGTGCTCTTGTAAAAATTCAGAAAATATGCAAAGGTGAAAGTTCCCTTTTACTCTACTGTTAAAATTCTCCTCTCTTCTCTTTAAGAAGCCATTTTAATTTTCTACATATGGTTTAAAATCTTTTATCACCAACTTACAAGGATGTGTATAGACTTAAACATTAAAAGTAGGATTACATCAGGATGCGTAGGTGGCTTGGTCAGCTAAGCATCTGACTTGTGCTCAGGTCATGATCTCACAGTCTGAGTGTGAGCCCCACTTTGGGCTCTGTGCTGACAGCTCAGAGCCTGGAGCCTGCTTCGGATTCTGTGTCTCCCTCTCTCTCTGCCCATCTCCCACTCATACTTTTTCTCTCTCTCTCAAAACTAAATAAATATTAAAAAAAAACAAAGAAAAGGATTATATTATGTCTACAGCTCAATGTTTTCATAATTTGACTTTTCATCTTGTTTTTTATTAGTACATATAACCTATGTCACTCTTTTAAGTTACAGCCTATTATCATTACTATTTTTTTTTTTTTTAATTTTAGAGAGAGAGAGTGTGTGTGTGCATGAGTCTGGGGAAGGAGACAGAAGGAAAAAATCTCAAGCAGGTTTCGTGCTCAATGTGGAGCCTGCTGCAAGGCTCAATCCCACAACCCTGGGATCATGACCTGAGGCAAAATCAAGAGTCGGACTCAACCAACTGAGAGACCCAGGCAACCCTAAGCTATAGCTTATTATTTCAAAGAATAAATGTTCTCTCTCTCTCTCTTTTAATGTTTATTTATTTGAGAGAGGGAGAGAGAGAGAGACAGACTGTGAGCGGGGGTGGGGGTGACAGAGAGAGAGACACACAGACACACACAGAATCCGAAGCAGGCTCCAGGCTCCCAGCTCTGAGCACAGAGCCCATTGTAGACTCGACCTCAAGAAAGGCAAGATCATGACCTGGGCCAAAGTCAGATGCTTAAGTGACTGAGCCATCCAAGTGCTCCATGCACTTTTTCTTTTTTAAGCAGTTTTGTATTGATGGATTTTTTTGGTGGTGGTGGGGGGTCGTTTCCAATTTTCCCCTACAATTAGTAACACTAGAGTGGAATTCTTTGTATATATGTGTGAATATTTTTGAAGGATAAGCTCTGAGAAGCTGAATTGCTTGTTCTAAAGGTATGTTTATTTAAAATCTTGATAGAAGGGCACCTGGGTGGCTCAGTCGGTGAAGTGTCCGACTGTGGCTCAGGTCATGATCTCACGGTTTGTGGGTTCGAGCCCCGCCTCAGGCTCTGTGCTGACAGCTAGCTCAGAGCCTGGAGCCTGTCTTCAGATCCTGTGTCTCCCTCTCTTTCTGACCCTCCCCTGCTCACGCTGTCTCTCTCTGTCTCTCAAAAATAAATAAAAAAGAAAACATTAAAAAATTTTATAAAAAATAAAATCTTGATAGAAATACTGTCTGTCGAAAAGTTGTTCCAGTCAGATCTTCATCAATAGTGTATGAAAGTCCCTATTTATCATATCCTTGCTGGCCACCACTAGACACTGTCAGTAATGAAAATTTTGGCCAATTTGATGGACCAAAAAAAAATTGCATATCTCTGGTTACCAGTGAGTTTGAACATCCTTTGGTAGGATTATTAGACATTTGTATTTTATTTCCTGTGAATTGTTTGTTTAGGTCCATTGTCTTTTTTTGCTAATTTTTTAAACTTTATCATCTCTCTGAGAGTATCTTCTTAAATACTTTCATTACTAACCCTTCGTTTGGCATACGTTGTTAGAGACGGTTGGTCAGTTTTCCCTCATTCAGAATGTTTCTTTCCATGTTGAGAAGATTCCATGCATAACTCTCATGGCCTCAATTCACTCCCACGTAAGAATGACTTAAAATGATCGGGGAGTTTGGAAGCAGAGACTGGGTGGAGGTGGCCGGTCCGGTGTCTTGTTGTCCTCTTTCCCTTGGTGCCCATCCTGCTCACAGAGCGCATGTGTTCTGCTGTCCTTCCCCATGCTAGCAGCTTCCTGTGTGGGATGGCCCGTGGCGGCCCAGCCCTGTCTGAATAGACGGACAACTGCGTTTCATTCCGGGATCAAGCGGTAAAAAGCGTCTTTTATGTAGATATGAATCTTATTCTCTACCGTCAGAACTATCAGTAGGAAAGATGGTATCTTGAACATTCTCTGTCATATTCTTAAAAAAAAAAAGTCAACTTCCAGTTTTGAAATACTTTCAGACTTCAGGAAAGCTTGCACAAATGAGCAGAGAGCTTTTTGTACCCTTTGCCCCAGTTGCCCGGTTGATAATAATTTACCACATTCACTTGGATAATTTCCTCCCTATTAATTTCAGCCATTTGAAAAAGGATGCCCAATTACCTTTAAATAAATAATGTGCATGTCCCATCAATAAGGGCATTCTTCTAAATAACCATGGTATATCATCAAAATCAGAAGATTAATAGACACAATGCTACCTTTAATCCACATTCAAATGATGTCAGTATCTCTGTAGCAAAACAAACACACAACAAAGCAACAGCAGCAAAGCAATTCTTTCCCTTTATGCCTTGACTTTCTTTCCAGGGCTGAATCTTGGCTTGTGCATATTCGGTTATCATATCTCTTCTGGCCTCCTTCAACCTGGAAAAGTCCACTGTTGTATCTCCAGGGCCCATGAAAAGAATTCATAGGTTATTTGTTAAATGAATTAATACCAACTAGCTTTCCGATCAGAAGCTAAAAGGAAAAGAAAGCATCTGGAACCAGGTGATAGAGAAACTAAGCAGAAATAAAGACTAGAGAGGGCTACTGCAGAAATGGATTTATTCTTCCCTCAGGAACCTTGGAGAGACTTGAAGCCAGGAATCAATAAGCCCAAGGAGCAACTGACCAAGAGGATGCTCGTGAAGGTAAATGAGCAAATGTTTTTTCTTAGAAGAGCAGCCAAGTCATTCCCTCTCCCCTCCTTTTCACAGGGTGACTGGCTGAAGCGTTTGCCCTGGAGGGAGCTGGGACCTGCGGTAACTCTGGGCCTTCAGGTGATCAGAGAGGAGGAAAGCAAGAGGGATTGTTCTTTGGGTGGAGATGCCAGCTTATCTGTTGACCCAACTTCCGTACAACCACATCACTTAGCGGGAGACCCTTCTGTCAGCACCACATCCTCATTCCAGAAGGAGAGAGATCTATCATGGAAACAGACATATAGAAAGTTGTAGAAACCTATGCCAGATATTTACAGCATTACAAAGTGCCAGGAGAGGGATCCTAAAAGTACCTCATTTAAAACAAAGAATTACAGGGGCACCTGGGTGGCTCAGTCGGTTAAGCGTCCGACTTTGGTTCAGGTCATGATCTCGTGGTTCGTGGGTTCAAACCCCACGTCAGGCTCTATGCTGACAGCTCAGAGCCTGGAGCCTGCTTCAGATTCTATGTCTCTCTCTCTCTGACCCTCCCCTGCTCACACTGTCTCTCTCTCTCTCTCTCTCTCTCTCTCAAAAAATAAATAAAACAAAGAATTATAAAACATTTGAAGAAAACAGTTTGAGAAAGAAGAACCAAGACAAATATACAGGATAATGGATTCATAATAAAACAACCATTTTTTTTATTTTAATACAAAACTTACAGTTATTTAGAAAACATTGAATGGATATCAAATCCACAGAACTAGGGTGGATTTCCAAGAAGAAGAGCCAATCATTGAACAAGAAAGACTTCAGGCTTTAAAGATAATTGTAAAAAGAAAGCAATTACTAGGAGGGCTGAGTAACTGAAAGCACTTGGCTAAAGAATAAATAATGATTTGGAAATTAAGGTGTTTTTTTCTAATGCAAAGTAAAAAGATAGTAGAAATTATGGTCTAAAGTTAAGATATGTAGATATATCTAGAAAAACAAATATTCATTTAAGAGAGGTTAAAGAGGAGCCTGGGTGCCTCAGTCCCCTGAGCCTCTGACTCTATTTCAGCTCAGGTCATGATCCCAGGGATAGAGCAGGGCGTCACAGGAGCCTGCTTAAGATTCTCTCTCTCAAGGAAGAAAACAGAGCGAGACAAAAAAGTCAAAGAAATAATAGAAAAAAATTTCTCTGAGAGCAATTTAAACTTAAGACTAGGTTCAAAGTGCCCCCTAAAGGGTAGGTAGGAGTACTGAAATTTCTGGATTTTTAAAAAAATGTTTTTTATTTATTTTTGAGAGAGAGAGAGTGTGAGCAAGGGGAGGGTCAGAGAGAGAGACACAGAATCTGAAACAGGCCCCACAGTCTGAGCTAGCTGTCAGCATAGAGCCTGACGCGAGTTTCGAACCCACGAACCACGAGATCATGACCTGAGCCAAAGCCAGCCGCTTAACCAACTGAACCACCCAGGCGCCCCTGAAGTTTCTGGATTTTATGGGTAAGGAAAAGTCTTATTAAGTTACAGAGAAACAAATCACTCACAAAGGAAAGCAAATCAGATTAGCAGTGTCTTATCTGCAACACTGGAGGGTTAAAGGACAATGGACCGGAATCTGCAGCCTTTTAAAGCTGCTGTTCTGTAGACAGTTAAACAGCCTGAGGGCAAATTAAAGAGCTTTGACAGCATATCCCTCCTGCTCCTTTTCTGAAACAATGGGTCCACAAGCAATACAATTTCAAGAGAGGAGAACATGATATAGAAGAAAGAGTGAGAAGCAGAGAAACCCACAGAATTTATAACTATGTGTAAAAATTTCTTGTTATTATCACTGTGTTTAATATAACCATAAAGAAATGATTCTTAAAATAGAAATATAGACATATAGAAATATAGAAAATATCTATTTTCTATTTTATTGGCAATTATTATTATGCATAGTTTAATAATATATCATATATCACCATATATAAAATTAGATATGACTATATGTTATATATTATACTAACAAGAAAATTAATAATATCTGAAATAAAATTATGCATAACTTCATTAAGATCTTGGAAGACCGCATGGAACAGAGGGGTAAATGACACATAATGCAGATCTACCTTCAGGGGGAAAGTAATGGATATTAATTGTTGATACTGATACAAAAATAGATTTAAATAGGTTTGTTAGAAATGTACATATATTTACTAAAAGAATGAGTAGAGTGTGTAGATGGTGACAGTGTGTTACCTGGCTACTTAGTATCCACTCTTGCTTTCTTTCTTGGTAATGGAATTCTGTTATCTTTAGGGAGGTAATGTGTCTGTTTAAAAGACACCATCTCCCAGCTGCTCCTGGAGTAAGTAGTGACCACATTACTAAACGTAAATGGAAGTGCTGTGTGAAATGTCAGGAAGGCTTCATAAAAGGAGCTGACTCAGCTGACCCATGCCTTTCGTGGCATTCTCCCTTCTTTCTTCCTCCTGCTCGGAAATTGGACACAATGGGGGGTGACTGGGTGGCTCAGTGGGTTAAGCATCTGACTTTGACTCAGGTAATAATCTCACAGTTTGTGAGTTCGAGCCCCGCATCGGGCTCTGTGCTGACAGCTCAGAGCCTGGAGCCTGCTTGGGGTTCTGTGTCTCCCTCTTTCTCTGACCCTCCCCTGTTTGTGCTGTCTCTCTGTCTCTCAAAAATAAATAAACATTAAAAAAAAAAGATATTGGACACAATGGTTAAAGTCCTTGCAGCTGCTCATGGTCTTGAGGACTGAGAGTTATGTTCTAAGGATGGTGGAGCAGAAAGAGAAGACGTGGCTGGATTGCTGAGGTCAGTGGAGCCTCTATGCGGGTGCTGGACTGGCTTTCTCTAGACTGCTTTTTTTTTTTTTTTTTGCTTGTTTGAGGGGGGTGGGGCAGGAAAAAGCATGTCTTTAAGCTGTTTATTTTGGGGTTTCTATTACATGCAGCCAAATTGAATCCTGATTTATAGACCTTCCAAACTGATAGAAGAATAAGAAGAACAATGACAAAGGCTTTAACAATCCAGCAAAGGTTAAGAAAGCAGAAGAATAAAAAAGAAAGAAAGAACAACAAGAAAACAAAATAAGTAAATGGCAGGTTAGGAAGTGTACTGAAGTCATAGATTTCTTTTACAAAAGACACACCAAAACATGATAGACAAAAGCTGAAAGAAAATACAGGATGGTTAAAGAGCTGTTAGGTAAATGGAAGGGCAATATTAATATCTGGCAGAATAGAATTCAAGGGCCAAATATTATGAAAGGAAGCGTAGAGTGCTATTTAAAATAGCATTGCTAGAGGGGCGCCTGACTCAGTTGGTTAAACGACTGACTTTAGCTCAGGTCATGATCTCACGGTTTGTGAATTCAAGCCCCATGTCAGGCTCTGTGCTGACAGCTCAGAGTCTGGAGCTTGCTTCGGATTGGATTCCGTGTCTCCCTCTCTCTCTGCCCCTTCCCCACTCATGCTCTGTTTGTCTGTCTCTCTCTCAAAAATAAATAAACATTAAAATTTTTAAAAATAGCATTGCTAGAAAAAAGAAGATACAATAGTTACAAACTTTTATGCACTGAACTTGCATTGAAACAAAACATAAACTTTTATAAAAATAAAGATTAGCTGGCAAAAGCAAACTCTCCATAGGAGACATCATTCTGTAAGTCTCGGGAAGTGACAATTTATGTCGACCAAATATAATTTTGTACAGAGACGATTTGAAGAACACAATGGGCAAGCTTGCTTTAGTGTTACACCCAATGAGAAGAGAATAAGCATTCTTTTCAACACCCACAGGGCTTTACAGAATTGATTAAATTTTGTAAATTTACTACATCAAAGAAAATCTGAATCGATTCTCCCAGAACTTATAAAGGCCACATTCTCTTACTACAGGATAATACAAGTTAGAAATTAAAGATGAAAGAGAATTCGTCGTAATTTTTTAAGTTTACTTATTTTGAGAGAGAGAGAAAACGAGAGCGAGTGGGGGAGGGGCAGAGAGAGAGGGAAAGAGAACTCCAAGCAGGCTCCCTGCTATCGGTGCAGAGCCTGATGCGAGGCTTGATCCCACAAACTGTGAGATCACGTGCTGAGTCAAAATCAAGAGTCCAACACTTAACAAACTAAACCACCCTGGCACCCCGAGAACTAGTAATAATTAAAGACAACAACAACAACAAAACCTAACCATGGGGGAAAAAGAACAGTCTTAATAATTTATGGGTCGAAAAGGAAACTGAACGTTAAATTATGATTGTTTGGAAACAGTGCTATGTGAACCCTGCACATCTTTACCAGGATTGTAGCCAACACAGTTCTTGGAGGACCCCTGGTGTTCACTGCTTTTAAGAAGAAAATACCAGGCCAAAAAAAAAAAAAAAATCCAGTAGCTAGTTTAGTAGCTAGAAAATGGCCAACCAAACACCTGGGGAAAAGGAGAGGGGATTAATCGATATAAAACCATAAATTACTTAACTAAATATAAACTGAGGCAATCCCCACTGAAAAAAGCATGCCTCTTCCCAAACATCTTCCTCTTGCTCTGAGTATGACTCACTCACATTCCCACAGCTGAGCCCTCAGGTTGGACACTGGAGGACACAAACGTGTCAATCACCTTGAACTCCACCTTGGATGGGGTGTCCAGACATCCCACTGACAACCCCTCCTCCCAGGAGTCCTGGGTCCTTTGCCCACCCTGGCTCACTGTTTCATCCGCTGAGATCTCCAACGGCCCCACTGACTCTTGGGTGGTGGCCCTCCCTTTGGTCTCAATATTCTGGACAACTTTAAGGATCCATGTGCGTGACACACTCAGCAGTCTGTGTTCTCAGTTCTTTGACCTTATCTTGACTTTCATTCCAACTGCCATGGCCAGTGCAGACCTGGACGTTACTCAGAGCTGCTCTACTTTTTTAAAGTTTATTTATTTATTTTGAAAGAGAGAGAGAGCACACGTGAGGGAGGGGCAGTGAGAGAGGGAGAGAGAGAGAACGTCAAGCAGCCTCCACACTGTCAGTGCAGAGCCTGATGTAGAGCTCAAACTCATGAACCGTGACATCATTACCTGAGCTGAAGTTGGTCCGGAGCTGACTGAGCCACTCAGGCGCACTGCGGAGCTCCTCTACTTCTTAAAACACTGACTGCGACTTCTGGGGAAGATGGCGGAGAGGAGAGGAGCTCTGTAAACTCCGTCTGCCCCATCTATTGAACTGAGAGGGATACTGCTGTCATCTGCGAGAGCGGAAGGAGAAAATACGGACCCCAGAAAGAGTAGAACATCAAAAATACCTGAGTGAGTGGGGGCGAACGGGGGAGATCTGAAAACGGGCCAGCCCGGGCCAGGAAGGGGAAGCGCGCGGAGCCAGAGAGACGAAGGGAAGAGACCGGGGAGTGCACCCCCGGCTTTTCTCCCGGCAGTGGAGCGCAGCAGCGCCGGGGGCGCGGACTTCCCCGGGCGGCGGAGAGCCGCTGGAACGCGCCGGCACCGGGGGCGCGGACCTCCCTGGGCGGCGGAGAGCCGCTGGAACGCGCCGGCACCGGGGGCGCGGACCTCCCCAGGCGGCGGAGAGCCGTCGCAGCGCAGCAGTGCCGGGAACACGGAACTCCCGGGCAGCGCTGGGAACGCGCACCTCCCGGGCGGTGGAGAGCCGCTGGGGCTTGGCGGCGCCGGGGACCCGGACCTCCTCTGGCCACGGAGAGCCATCGCAGCGCGGCAGCGCCGGGAACGCGCACCTCCCGGGCAGTAGATAGCCGCTGGAGCGCTGCGGCGCCGTGGGCGCAGACCTCCTGGGCTGCGGAGAACGGCCGGGGCGAGCAATTTGAACTTCGTTTTGGGAACGGGACCACGGACCGCATTTCCACGGCGCACCTCACCCCCTGCATGGACTGCGCGAATCCCGGGTGCCCACAGGAAAAAATAGGGCCCGCACCTACGCGACCTGAGACAAGGAGTCGTGGGCAGGTGGAGGCCTGGGCGCACGCTTAAATTGCAGGAGCTCCCAGCTCATCTCCAGCAACGCACAGCACCTTGAAAAACAACTATCTATTGGAAACCAAGAGAGACTCAGTTTTTTTTTCGTTTTGTTTGTTTGTTTGTTTGTTTGGCTTTTTTTTTGTTTTTTTTTTTTTT
>PJEM01018509.1:0-18593 GCA_004023845.1 Helogale parvula | reverse complement strand
TGCATTCCGATCAGTATCTAACACCACTTGTTTCTCCAGGCCTTTGCCTATTCTGGGTATCGGTGTTTGCATTTCAATTTTGGTTACTTTGCATTTCCTTTGCTCTGAATTATACATTTTGTTGGCTGGCCATTTATTTTTTCTCATTTTGCTGTTTGCTCATATTCTTTACATGTTTTTCTACTAAAATATCTTTTTTAAAGTGGCTTGCAATAGGTTTTGTATTTTATAGCCTATTAGCCATTCATCACATATTTTACAAATAATTTTTATTTATTTACCTATTATTTTACAAATAATTTTTAGAGTTTGGAGCTTAACATTTAATTTATGTGTGTGTGTGTGTGTCATTATTTTCACATATAGGTGTTTAATTTGTTATCCAGTAATCTTTACTTTTTTTTTTTAAAGTATCCTTTCCAATTTTAAAAATTCAGGAACTGCTGTTCTCTTAAAAATATGTGTAAGTGAAGGGGATTAGGAGTACACTTGTCCTGATGAGCACTGAGTAACATATAGAATTGTTCAATCACTATATTGTACACCTGAAATGAATATAAAACTGTATGTTAATCATCCTGTAATTTTTATTTATTTTTTTCTTTTTATTTTTGAGAGAGACAGAGACAGAGCATGAATGGCAGAGGGGCAGAGAGAGAGGGAGACACAGAATCCAAAGCAGGCTCCAGGCTCTGAGCTGTCAGCACAGAGCCAGATGCGGGGCTTACACCCACGAACCATGAGATCATGACCTGAGCTGAAGTCGGACACTCAACTGACTGAGCCACCCTGGTGCCCCTATACTGTAATTTTTATAAGTATGGATTAATTTATGGTTTCTTCTAGCTGCTTTTTGTTTCCTTTTTATACATTGACCTTTCATTCCATCCGATATTGACTTTTTGGTTAAAGCATGAAATAAAGTCAAATTCTTTTCTACATTGTTCATATATTTTCCAAATAACACTTATTAAAAATCTTCACTTTCCCTGTTGAGAAATAATAGAATTTTCACATAAAGTCTCCTTTTAAATGTTCTCCATTTTGTTATGTTGATATACATACTCTATCCCATGAATCCAATTCTATTTTTATTGTAGCATTACAATGTTTTCAAATCTTATAGGATGGTCCTCCACTATTACTTTTAGGAGACTATTCATTTATGTATATCTTGTATTTATTTACTTTTTAAAAAGTTTTAATTTATTTATTCATGTAACATGGGGCTCAAAATTCAGACCCCGCGATAAAGAGTTGCATACTCTTCTGATTGAGCCAGCCAACACCCCATCTTATTTTATTTTTACTCTCACATTTTTGTGACTAAATTAAACAGGATTTTTCCTTTCTAATCCCTAAATAGCTACTATTGTAATACAGACACTGAATATTGTGTGTTTATTCTGAAACTGGTTAGTTTAATAAGTTATTTGTTACTTCTGTTAAAATTTTGTGAAGATTATTGGGTTTCCTAGAAATAGCAAGTCATTTCGGCTAAAAATAATGACAATTGTTTTCTCCTTTTTCAATAGTCATATTTTGTGTGTGTGTATATGTGTGTGTGTGTTATTACATTGGCTATTATTTATAGAAAAATGCTAAACAACAGGCTTGAAATTTAACATCTTGATTCTCTTTTTAATGACCATTAAATGATAGGTTGCCTGGTGACTGCATTTTTATAATCTCCCATTAATTTGGAATAGAAGTTACATCCATTACATGGATTTTGGCATCTGTGGAGACAGTCATTTTTTCCTTTTATCCAATGGATATATTTTTTTTTATTAACAGATATATTTTATTAACAGATACTGTAATACTTAACCATTCCTGATTATGGGAATAAACTATATTAAGGCGCACACACACACGCGCGCGCGCACACACACACACACACACACACACTCATTAACTCACTTATCTGCGTATTTCTCTTTGTGACGGTGTCTTTGTCTTCTCTTTGTCTCTCCCTTGTTCCCTTCCTAGGCTTCCTGCTCCAGCATTCTTACTTTGCTTCTCTTGGCAAGTCGACCACTCCGGTATCTCAGGCATTACCACTCCCGTCATCTTACTTTCATAGAAACCTGACAGGGACCCTGCTCTTCCCACATTCAAATCCCCACCCTTCTCTTCAAGCACAGGGAGCCAACACTCTTGAGTTTCTTTAAGCCACTAGGAAGGTAACTATTTATTTCGCTACTCAAGAAGGCTGAAGAGATCAATTTAATTAAGACATGTTACGTATTACCTGAAAACTAATATATCATTTCCTTAACAACATAGTTATCCAACTGCCTTTCTTCATATGTTCTTTACATACATGGCAGCAATGGCTTGGTGAGAACAATTAATTAACAGTTCATAACTTAGTACAAGACCTGAATCCTTTTCTGTTTTGGATCGCTTTGAGTCTTATTAATCTTCGCAGGGACGTCTCCGTATCCCTATTTGGATCAGCTCTGTGACCAAAGCTGAATCTTACAAGGGACATCTTAAGGTTTCTGCCCTCGACACCGCCTCTGCCTGAAAGGCCCCGCCCCACACCTTCACACACCCCACCCCCACCTTCTCCAAGTCTTTGTTCAAATTTTCCCTTCTCAGGAAAATCATTGTTTTTTAAGTTTATTTATTTATTTTAAGAGAGACAGAGATAGTGCAAGTGGGGGAGGGACAGGGAGTAGGGAGCGAGAGAGACAATCCCAGCAGTGTCTGTGCTGCTAGAGCAGAGCCGAGGCAGGGCTTGAACTCATGAAAACCGCGAGATTGTGACCAGAGCCGAAATCAAGGGTTGGATATTCAACCAACTGAGCCACCCAAGGTGCCCCTCAGGCAGGTTCTTTAAGCTCTCTCTGCAATGTTTCCGGATTTGAAAAATGGAGCTAATGAAAGAACTACCCCATAGGGTTTGTGTGAGGTTTCATTGAAATGTAAAGTGCTTAAAATAACTTCTGGCAGGTAAAAAAAACCCAAAAAAAAACAGTTAAAGGGGCGCCTAAATGGCTCTGTCAGTTAAGCGTCCGACTTCAGCTCAGGTCGTGATCTCACCGTTCGTCAGTTCAAGCCCCAAGTTTGGCTCTGTGCTGGCAGCCCCTCTCCCACTCATACTCTGTCTCTCCCTCAAAAATAAATAAACGTTAAAGAATTTAAAAAAAAACAGCTAATGATCACTTCTGTTAATCATCACTACTGCTGGAAGTACTAACAGTTGTACTATTATCATTCAGATAAGGGTAGCTCCAGACAGAGGATGCACATCACATACTGAGAATTAGAATGCAGTTACTTGAGGTAACAGAGGAAGGACTGAATGCAGCTACCAAAACCCTTCATCATCTGCTCACAAAGGTTTGTATTTTCCTTAAATGACATACTAAACAAATGCTGAAAGAGTATGAGATCGAATGAGGGCTGCGTTTGCCAACCCAGGTGCTCAGGCCTCTCTGTTGGTCTCTGCTCGAACGTATTACAACAGGCTTTGTCTAATAATCTTCGCTATGAGCAGGGTCCTCGAGGATGGATCTGCACCCTGGGGGTTAACAGGCTCACAAACAACCCAACCCCATTGCCCTCCCCACCCCCACTCTGTTGGATCATTTTCCCTCAAGAGAAAATCAGTGGTGGAATCAAGATCTACTGGCAGTTAGAGCCAAGGTCACGCATCGGGCCATGAGGTCCTAGAGCCCATGGATTTCCTCAGGCCTCGTGGAGTGCAGGCAGAGACTGTGAACCGTGAGAGGGACTTGCGGGGATCTGGTCCCAAGGCACTGGTCCAGAGGACTCCCAAAGGGCAGGGGTGGGGGCACGGATGAGCGGTGGCGGCGCGGTCCCCTGCAAGGACACTCAGACACTCACGATGTGCGGAGACTGGCGGCTCATCCCAATCACAGTCCGATTGATCCTCCTTAGCAGCCGCTCCATTATCAGCTGGACGTGCTTCACCGTGGGGCCCTGAGGGGGAAACACGGGAATTGACACCAACTTCCTCTGACTCAGCTCCCCTTTTCCCACAAACAACCTTGGACAGATGAGTTTTCTCTTTAAATCAGGGGAAGAATG
The DNA here is from genome assembly GCA_004023845.1 of Helogale parvula. Classification (NCBI taxonomy): domain Eukaryota; kingdom Metazoa; phylum Chordata; class Mammalia; order Carnivora; family Herpestidae; genus Helogale; species Helogale parvula. The sequence continues at coordinate 14,531 of PJEM01018509.1, read as the reverse complement.
CCTCCCTAACAGCCCAATTCATCAATGCTCCCTCCAAGATCACAGCGGCCATGAACTCCACCTAGTTTGGGGGGAAGCCCCTCGCACCAGAACTTAGCCCTGACAGAACATCGAGTAGCCCAGGACAACGGAGGCATGTGCATGGGGAGTGAAAGGCAAAAAGTCAAGCTTTCTGCCACCTTCTGTGTTAGGAGGAAAAACACTAAGAAATTCAAGTCAGGGAGATTGCTATTGACCGAATGTTTGTGTTCAGAAGTCATCTGCTGGGGTCGGGGCACCTGGGTGGCTCAGTTGGTTAAGTGTTCGACTTGATTTTGGTTCTGGTCATGATCCATGATTTGTGAGTTCAAGCCCTACATCGGGACTGTTTGGGATTCTCTTTTTTCCTCTCTCTGCTCTTTCCCCACTCTACAAATAAGTAAAAAGGTTAAAAAATAAAAAGCCGTATGCTGGGGGTGCCTGGCCGGCTCATTCAGTAGAGCATGCAACCCATGATCTCAGGGTCATGGGTTCAAGCCTCATGTTGGGCACAGAGATTACTTAAAAAAACGTTAAAAAAATTTTTTTTCATGTTTACTCATTTTTGAAAGAGACAGTGCAAGCAGGAGAAGAGCAGAGAGAAGGAGACACAGAATCTGAAGCAGGCTCCAGGCTCTGGGCTGCCAGCATAGAGCCCCATGTAGGGCTCAAACCCATGAACCATGAGATCATGATCTGAGCCGAAGTCAGACACTTAACCGACTGAGCCACCCAGGCGCCCCACTTAAAAATTTTTTTAATTTAAAACAACCCACAAAAGTCATATGCTGGTCTCTAAACCCTCATGTGATTGCATATGGACATGGGCTCTGGGGAGACAAGTAGGACATGAAGGCAGGGCCCTGGTCTTGTGAGGAGAGACACCAGACAGCTTGTTTTTTCTCCACACACACAGTGAGGAGAGGCGATGTGAGGACAGAGAGCAGGCAGCTGTTTTCAGGCCAGGAAGGGGACCCTCCCTAAGAACCCTACCGCACCGGGACCCTGACTTTGGATTTCCCATCTCCAGAGCCATGAGAAATAGGTATCTTTTGGTTGAGCCTCTGACTGTGGTGTTTTGTTTGGGCAGAACGAGTGGACCAACACAGGGACTCAATGCTTGGACTCTCATGTGCGACTCTGAGCAATTATTTGCCTTTGCTGAGCTTCCGTTTTCCCAGATGGAAGAAAAAAAGAAGAGATCGTTTACAGGAATTAGCTGGGCTGGTATGCACAGCAAACAGCGCCTCGCAGACATGTGTTCTTTACTTTTCCTTCTTTCCTTTCTGTGATTTGATATCATACTCACTCAGCTCCACCTTAGCAATATTCAGCTTGTTTTTACAAACCCTGTATCCATTCTTGCCTCGTGATGGTCTGAAACTCCCAGTTATTGCTTCAAATAGCTAAATCGCTGCTACATCTAGTTTTATTAAAATGCCAAGTGTTACCAGCTTCCCTTTCATGCCTCCCTTCTCTCCTTCTTTGTTTTTTATCACTTATTCATTTGCATCCCATTTCTTTGAAAATGATCCATAAAACCCTCCCTCTCCTTGAGACTGCCTTCGCCTCTGTTTATGTACCGAGACCGCACCGCAGACCTGGCTCGGTGTGGGTGCCCTGTCCTGGCCTGGGTGGAGGTTGGGAAAGGAATCAGATATTCTCTGACCAGGAGAGCTGGGGCTTGAAGATAAATGAGCAAAACGTAAGGATCCTCCTAGAAGGTCAGCTCTGTTCAACTGCTGATCACATGAAATCCTTGTGAAATAAAACAAATAAATGAACAAATAGAAGGTCAGCTCCATGAGGGCAGACTACTTGCTTCTCTTGTTCACTGCCGCACTCTGACGTATACCCATCACGCGCCTGGGGTCTGGTGGCTGTTTAAGACGAGCCTTAATCACACCTGCAGGTGCAACATGAGAAGAGCCCTACGCAAGGTGCAAGGGGAGCACGAAGGGAGGCAGCGGAGCGGAGGGCCGCTGGGGCGGCGCTGCTCCAGGCAACCTCCTGGGGTGCTACTGTGGCTGCGCTCTCAAGGATAGGGACATTTTGGAGATCTAGCTTTGGGAGAAGAGGAATCCTGGATGATTATAAAAAAGCACAGGGATACATGTCAGTGATTAGAGCCTGGAATTAACCGAGGGGACGAGAAGATACAGGAAGACATACACAGTTTGTCTGCACATGTTTGTACGTTACGTACAAACATCTATCAGCGATGGCAGGGCATAAAACCAGGTCATCCTCATCACCAAAAAAAAAAAAAAAAAATCAAATTTATTGCTTTGACAGAGCTCTAAGATCAATAATTTTGAATATGTCTCCTTGTTACAGGGAACCTTACCAGGAAGACTAACAAAAAGTTTTTTCAAGTCTATTAAATCAGCACAAGATGTGAATACATTCAAGTCATCTCCAAAGAGTCCTTCTACAAGGTAAGAGGGTAGGTAAAGATACAATATTAACAAAACAAGGGGCACCTGGGGTGCTCAGTTGGTTAACCGACCTGCTCTTGATTTCAGCTCAGGTCATGATCTGAATCATTGGGGGACTGAGCCCCACAGTGTGCTCAGTGCTGAGCCTGCTTAGGATTCTCTCTCTCCTCTGGCCCTCTCCTGCTTGCTCTCTCTCTCTCCCTCTCTCTCAAAATAAATAAACAAACTTTAAATAACAAACAAAAAAATACCAAAAAACCCCAAACAACAAGAACAACAACAAAAAAAACTGGGTTAGACGTGGAAGAGATCAAGAGATCTAAGAGGTTATCTGGAACCGTCCCTACAGGTTATGGAATGGGAAACGGAAGCACCTGCAGATTTGCCTAAAGATAAAGAGCTACACGTGCGGGGCGCCTGGGTGGTTCAGTCCATTAAGTGTCAGACTTCGGCTCAGGTCATGATCTCACAGTCTATGCGTCTGAGCCTGGTATGAGGCTCTGCGCTGACAACTCAGAGCCTGGAGACTGCATCAGATTCTGTGTCTCTCTCTCTCAGTCCCTCCCCACTCACACACTGTCTCTTTCTCCACACACACAAATAAGAAAGAAGAAGAAGAGGAGGAGGGGGAGGGGGGAGGGAGGGGGAGGGGGAAGAGGAAGAAGAAGAAGAACAACAACATGTGCTAACACTGGAACCAGACAAGAAAGAGCCTGGTTCCCAGGTTTCCCATCACATCTGGATCACAGCCACACACTTCTAGAACAACGGGGCCCTGCCGAAGCCCCAAGTCCCTAGTACACTCACTGTTGCCAACTACACCTTCGAGCTTCATCTTAGTGTGTTGATTATTGGGACGTAAAAGTTATTTTTTAAAAATGTTATTATCATTATGATATGGTTGGTCACATTTGTTTATTTGTTGTAAAATCCCTGGTTAGGAATTCAATACCCACTCACAAAATTCCTTGGGGAAACCTATTAGGTTTTACGTGATTTCTAGCAACACACTTCAGATAAAAGGAGGGGGAGCATGAGCTATAGTTAATAAGTATCAAATCAATAATGCAAATAGCGAGGTGGGCTTGCAGGGACTCGCGGAAAGGGCGGGACTAGGTAGGGAAAGCAGCGGCGAGCTCCTGTGTGTCTGTGGCTGAGGCGGGTATTAGCAGAAATACAGGTGTGCCCGTGTGCAGAGGAGCAGATGAGGCAGCCTATGGCCATGCTGGGGGTGACTCTGGAAGGTGAGCTAAGAATTTAGCGAGGAAATGGGACACAGTGTTCTTCAATTGCTTTCACAGAACTGAACCTGAAGATACCGGTAAGAGAATGGGCTTAGGCAAAGCCATGAGGGTTTTCCCTGCTCCATAGGAACACCGGGGCCATGGAGCCATTGTGGGGGTTGGCAAGTATGGTTTGCGCTCACTTCTCCAGCCTCTTAGAGGAGGCCATGCCTAAGCTACGGGCTGTGCTGTCTCTAGAACGTGGGAAATCCAGGCAGATGCAGCCCCAAGGTTTGGGGGAGTATGGATGCCTCCATCACAGAGGAGATGCAAGACAAGAAAGAATGTTATTTCCACTAGGCTCCAAAAGGATCAGTTCAGAATATAAAGACGAGGATGTCTCAGAAGCTCAGGAATATCTACAATACTCCTGTCAGCAACAGAGTATAAGAGGACAGAGGCTTCTGCTTAACCAATCTGAGGGCTCCGATTCTTCAACGTCCCCTCAGGGATCTCCGCGGGGGACAAGCCTGGAAACGCAGCGGCAGCAGGTGCCAGCAGTACGTGGACTCTCCCAGACCTAGAGGTTACAGAGAAGGCTCTAGCAAGCAGCAGCCTCAGATTGCCTCAAAACCAGCACAGCCTGCCCCCTACAGCCGGGCTTCTAAACCGCCTGGGTGGAGCTATCTCACCCTGGGCAAAGGGACAAGGGTGGGCCATGGTGTGCCTCGGTGACATCCCACTCACCACATCCTTCCTGTCCAGCCCCTCCAGGATGCTGCTCAGAAGCTGCGAGCTGGCCTCGTGGTCGGGCTTGCTGCAGTTGTCATCTAACTGGCCGCTGAGCTGGTCGATCAGCAGTGGCAGCAGGATGTCTCTGCACTCTGGGAGAGAAAATGCACACAGCTCACTGGGCGGCACCCCCTGAAATGCCCAGCTGATGCCTGCACCTCCCCCTCCTACCCCTACGGCCACAGCTGACCTCTTGGCTCTGCCCATCGGGGCTAGATCCCTGGGGGGCAGGAAGCATGGCATGCTAGGCATGGAACTTCAGTCCTGTCACTTGATTTTTATTTCTTAATGTTTTTGTGTTTATTTATTTTTCGGAGGGGGAGGGGCAGAGAGAGAGAGAGAGAGAGAGAGAGAGAGAGAGAGAGAGAGAGAGGGAGAGGGAGAGGGAGAGAACCCCAAGCAGGCTCCGCATTCAGCACAGAGCCTGGGTGCAGGGCTTGATCGCACAACTGTGAGATCACGACCTGAGTCGTGATCAAGAGTCGGGATGCCTCGCCGACTGAGCCACCCAGGCTCCCCAAGGCCTATAACTTGGTTTTAAAAGCGAAGAAACGGACACCTATCACAGGTACCCGTATGAAAATGTTTAAAGTAGTCAACAATTTCTTTAGCTTTAAAAAAAAAAAAGCCAACTTGTTAGTTGAATGCTAAGTCATCTGAAATGAAAAAACTAAGCAAGTTATACTTAATGTCTGAAAGTTTCCACCTAAGGGGGAGAACTTACTCTAAAATTCATATAAATACTGAGAGAGCTTCACTAGTACATTTCAATGTGTCGTGAGGACATTCTGATTCTGTGTCTGCAGGCACATGGACTTTGCAAAATAAAGGCTTATTTTTCTATGATGTCTTCCTTCTGGGATCTTCACTATTATAAACACTATAATGAGGCCAGATATTCCGGCCACAAACGGAAATAACTGTTAACAGTGAGATTACTTCCTCTAACTAGAACCACAGAGCACATCTCCTTTATCCTCTCTGCACGTTAGAGGCAGAGACAGCGCAGCATATTAAGATGTTTAGTAACATTACATTTTCTAATTAAGAGCATTCACTAGCTTTCTACACACTTCCAACAGTGTCCTTGTAACAGTTGGCATTTCTAAGCAAAAATCCACAGGGTCCCAGAGTGTCAGGGCCAAAAGAGGGTACTGATGTGAGGTAGTTCAAGTCATTCCTTCCGTGGATATGGAGGCTGACTTACAGGAGGTTTCTCATGTGGCCAAAGTTATATACTTCTACTGCAGTCCATTTTCAGCTCATCACATGACATGACTGAGCACGGAGTTGAGAGAGATCATATAATATGCTCTCCTGAGCTGGGACAGATGGCCCCAGCACCCCCCTGCACTACTGACCCGTGGCTTTCTAGAATACACAGTAAGTACAGGTCAAAGAAGACATACTTGTTTAAAATGACTATCTACTTGCCTCCTTTCTGGAGTGTCCATTTTTTAGGACAAAGAGCTCTAATTAATGAAATACTAGATTGTTCTCATTAAAAATGTCTGCTTCCAGGGGGCACCTTGGTGTCAGCTGGTTAAGCATTTGACTTCGGCTTAGGTCATGGTCTCCTGGCTCATGGGTTCGAGTCTCGCTTCGGGGGAGCTCAAGCCCTGCTTCAGGTGAGCCCTCCTTCTCTCTCTTTGCCTCTTGCTCACTTGTGTGCGCTCTCTCTCTCTCTCTCTCTCTTTCTCTCTCTCTCTCTCAAAAAATAAATTAAATTAAATTAAAAATGCATGATTTTGTTCTTTTAGATACTCTCGGAAATGCCGAACTGACTTCATCTTCTTAAAACTGGTTTCTCCAGAGGTCCCTAAGTCCTAAAAAACTACTGGTAAGGACATTATTGACATTAAGGGAAAAAATAAAAAATAAAAAAGCAAGTGTTGGCTGCAGAGCAGGAGGCCTGGAATCCCGACAAGCAGTAGTTGCTGGTGAAGACGTACCCGACTGCCGAAAGAGATTGCTCTCCACTATCTTGGTCATGCAGTTAAGTTTCTGGCGAACTAACTGGTTGTCAGGAATGCTCTGAATGAACTTGCAGAAGAGCACACTGCAAGAGAAATCCCAGAAGTTGGTATTTGCACCCCTTCACGCTGAAGCTATCATTACATGATTGCCCTCCACTCTGAGATTCGGGCGTGGAGAGCTTGACCTGAACTCTCTCAGACGCCCTGAGGGTCTGTCCCCAGGAAGTGAAGGGGAGACTGTATTCCATGAGCACCACAGCGCTCGGCCTGGGGGCTGCCTCCGTGTAAACTGCCAGAGCGCGGTCACATCTGTCCTGGCTTTGCAGCCCTGCCATCACACCACTTCTGCACAATCCTTTTCTGGCCGACTCCACCATCCGACTTTGCACTGCCGGGATACTTAGGTGTGGGGCTGGAAGCGTATCATTATGGACTTTCTTCTGTAGTTAATTTTATGTCTGCATGTCTTGATTCCCCCCAGAGAAAGTGCAAATCTCTCTCAGGGGCAGGCTTTGTGTCTCCGTTTAGCCCTTCCACAGCAACGATCCCAAAAGGGGGTTAGAAGGGTATGAGAACATGTAACAGCCCAGGCCTCAGCCAAGCAGGGGGCTGCTTCTCTGGTAAAGTCAACAAACGAATATGTTTTGCTATTTACCTGAGTTCAACAGGATCGAACACAAGTTTGACATCATTAATTATGCTGGGAAGGTACTTCAGAGCTGCCCCCTGTAAGAAAAAATCCCAAAGGCAAATTCAGTTGCCAAACAGGATGGATAGAGAATGTAGTCCTTAACCCCAGGAAGAAAAGGCTTGGATCTACAATAGGGAACTGGAAACAGATGCTCTTGCACTGGAGAAGAGAGCTCCCTATCACCAGAGGTGATCTCCTAAAATCTTTTTCCTAAAAAGTCAGGTGGCAAGGCATTTTTTTTTTATCTTCTTCATTACCAAAAGGCAGTATTTGGAATTCATTTCTCTACCTAAGGATGTAGTTAAAATCTTGACATCTCCCTCACAAAGTGGCCACAAAGAACAAAGAAGGAATAATAAAGCTCAGATCTGAATCCTCAGAGATTGCCTATTTTCCATTAAAAAATTGATAATGATGAATATGACGGTGACTTTGGGCTTCTGGGAAGAATGGGGGGGGAGGCTTAGTTGCCTGTAACATCAGGATCAACTGGCTGAATTCACAGGGGCCACAAAAGCCATTGACAGGACATCTAAAAGGATAGTCTGTGGCAAACTGCCATTTGAGAATACAAATGTACATAAAAGTTAAAACATAGGTTTTGCTCTTAACAACTTTCTTTAGTCATACTAAAATTCACCAGCTTTCCACGAATTATGATTCACTTTGTTTCTCTCCCACCATGTGCTGTCACACAACATTCTTGGCAACAGCACTGAAAGAGGCACCCAGCCTGATACACACTGACCTTGATCTTGACAGCTTCCTCCAGAGGCCTGTCCATCAGCATATTGAAAGCGAGAAACAACTGGCGTATTGAATTATTAAATTCATCTCCATCTTCGCTTTGGCCATAAAACCTTACCAGGGGAATGAGAAAAGCAGTCAGGTTTTCTGTCTTTAAAAAGGCATTTTCAAAAAGATCTGTTGCCTAAGCAACGCAGGAAGCCCATGCCTCTTCACCCTTGATAATCCACTTTCCACCCAAGAGATGACATGATCACTGGAAATGTAGCCAGGTTTCACTGCTTCTCTGCTGAAACCCTTCAATGGTTTCCCATTCCACTTGGGATGAAATCCAAGTGCCTCACCATGGCTTACCAGACCCTACCTCATTTGTCCTTAGCCTGCTACTCTGCCACTCCCTATTCTCCCATTCTAGTTCCCCTTGGTCCAGCGGTGCTGGCTTCTCCAGACTCCTCACACAGGCCCCACAGGCCCCTGGTCTTAGCGGGTCCCACTCCTGCACACCTCTTCTTGTACAGCCCCTGCCCCCCGCCATTCAGTCTCAACCCAAACACCAACTCCTGGAGAGACATTCTCCCTCCTTGGTTATTACCTCACCAACACCTCCCCTGCTAGCCCTTACCTAACTGAAATGATCTTCCAGTGTCTTTCTTCACTCTTCGCCTCCCTGGCTTCCATGCAACCCACAAGCCCTGGCAGAGCAGTAGCCTTCTTTAATCTCCTGCTAGATCTCCAGCACCCCGAGCAATGCCTGGCACCCTATGTACCAGCATTAAAAAAAAAGGGGGGGGGCAGGGGGGACTAATACAAGACCAAGGAATGAAGATGGAGTTCTCAAAGCCCTACTGTGGGCAATTTACAATTTTCATTCTCCCTAGGTGTCTCCCCAGTGGAGGTAAATTCCAGCGAGGAAGTGAGCTCAGAAGAGGAATGTAAACTCTAAAGAGGGCAAACTGGGTGGGGGCAAGATGCTCAGGTTGCAGGAGGTGGAGGTGTGGTGACATTTCATTTGCAGCTGCTGCACAGGGCCAGTCAACTGACGTATCTATCAGATCTAAGCAGCCAGAGAATGTAGATTTCTAGGCTTTCTTTCTCAGGGCAAGGTCTTCTCTAATGAGAAAAAATCAGAGGGGCGGAGGGGAATAACCATAAACAGGTGCTCAAGGACTAAGTTCAACACAGCAACTCCCTTAGTTAATTTCATGGGTTACTTAACCACACTAATCTTGGCTTTTCCACTGTTCTCTTCTTAATATGATATTGAAAAAGATGGTTCAGATGCACTCCAACATTGTGAAGGGTGACACATGAGAGAATCACTAGTGGAAAAAAATTTTCAATTTCATAAATTAAGGTTTTGTATGGTTTTATGACGATTTTTATTGCTGGACATCAGAATTCACTGTACAAACTTTTAGGTAAGGGAATGCTCCCTCAATGGGACACTCCAGGCCCTAACTGAATTTGTGGAAATTTAACATAATTGCAAAATACAAGGAATTAGCTCTAAATGAAGCCTGCCTGAGGAGAGAGAGACTACGGAGACTGTGTATAATCCCTGAGCTGGGGAAACCCTGCTCTCTTCTGCTAGAGAAGGGGGAACTGTCTTTCACCCAGCTGAACTTTTAAGTCATTACATGTTTTTAAAAACTATGAAAATGGGGGTGCCTGGGTGGCTCAGTCGGTTAAGTGTCCGACTTTGGCTCAGATCATGATCTCGCGTTCTGTGGGTTCGAGCCCCACATCAGGCTCTGTGCTGACAGCTCAGAGCCTGGAGCCTGTCTTTGGATTCTGTGTCTCCCTCTCTCTCGGCGCCCCCCCCTCCCCGAACTCACTCTCTCTCTTTCAAAATAAAATAAAGATATATAAAAAAAAAAACTAAGAAAATGTACAAAATCACGGTAGAAACTTTAAAAATGCAGAAAGAATAAAAATAACCTGCTCACAACCCTCTTACTCACAATTTTATTCCTACTAAAATTTTAGTTTCTGAACCTCTAACATTTTTGAAATGAGATTATATTGCTCTTCTGTCTTATGCCTTAGTTTTATTTAAGAACAGTTATCTTTCCTCATTAATATTTTTTAAAGGGCTGAATATACATATTTTATCATTCATCTTTGTTCACACCTGATGGATTTCTTTTCATTAGATAAATTCTTAGATGGGCTATTACTAGCAAATATGGATTTTTTTTTGCCTTTAGTGGTTTTTGTTTTGTTTTTGCTTTTCATGTATTCTGCCCTTAATAAATTTACATTCCTATCAGTGTTAAAAATGCAGGACCAGTTTCTGTCCAACTTCATCAAAGAATAGTGTGTGTGTATAGTATTTTGATAGTCTGAATATTTTTTAAGAAATTTAATTTACCATTTGAATGTGTCTCTTGTAAATTCTGTTTTTGTTTTCTGTTATTTAAGGGTGTTGATCATTCTTTTGTTGACTGATAAAAGCCTTTCATTATAGTAAAGCTAATAAAAGGCTTTGATCTATACAGTAGGTTGTGAGCTTTTTTAATGTTAATTGTTTGCCTTTAGTTTTGTTTATGATTTTTTAAACATACCAAATTAAAAACAATAAAAATGCTCAAATCTAGACTTGAGACCCTCTTACCTACAGCGTTCTTCCCAATAACATTTTAGCATGCGATCTGTCCAGTTTCCAAGCCTGTTTTCACAGTATATTTTAACAGCTTGGTAATCCTGCTATTACTGAAAAGTAGAGATCACACTGGGGTGTGGGCATCCCCAGAAAAGTTATTTTCTCATTCTTCATCTTGGCTATTTTTGATGGAGCTGTTAGTCCAGAAATTCAAGGTGTGAATTATCATATCTCTGTGTGTTTCTACGTGTTTCATCACGTAGCTAAGCATGACGTCAGTAAAGAAACACACACCTGAGGAGACATCTCCCCCAGACAACGGCCATCATTCTCCATCCACCACCACCAAGAGCTCACGAGCCGAGATTTGTACACCCAGTATCACCATGGAGTCCTTTCCTGTGCTAAATGCAGTCCTGCCCCAGGAGCCTGGCTTCCTAGAGCTGTCATCACCAACCAAGGTTTTCATCAAGCTGCACACCATAGCCACCTGCATCCCTAAGTCCTGTTGTCATTTCTGCCCGAGAAATTCTGACTCGAAAGGACTTTGTAAGGGCCTTCTGGTGGGGTTTCGGAGTCTACTTTCATCTCCAGCCTTGAAGTTGTGAAATTTGGCAATCCCATGACCCAGCCCTGACTCACAGAGCTGAACATGAGCATGAGAATTAAGGAAAAGTCCATGATGAGAGAACAGACACATAAACATCTTATTACAGCTACCATTACCTCAAGTAGAGTACTCTGGATTGGATGATGAATCTAAATAAGTACTTTAGGGCTTTCAAAGCAGCAAAAAGCAATTCTGTCTTGCTGGAGTCATCTGCATTAGCCACATAAAAGTTCAGTACCTTGGAGAGTTTCCTTAAAAAGGTGAGGGAAAAAAATGTCAATGGGGCAAAGTGGTATTCAGGTTTGGGGTATGCTATCTGGGAAGGGAACCTGGCATACTGGGAAAGCAGAAGTCACAACTGCTATTATCTCCTCTAGAACATGCCCTGAGCAGGGAAATTAAGTCATGTGCAGCTTAGTTTCCTCACCGCAGCTAGGTTTGGACCTTCCCTAATGCCTAGAAATAGGGGGTGGTTTCTTTTCATTTGTAGGATTTTTTAACAGGATCAAGAAATGAAAGGTAAAGGGATTTGATATGATCTAATCTCCAGTGTGTTCTACAGACATCTTCAGACGTTCCTGTAAGGAAAGGACTATCTGTGGGACATAGTTACCTTGAAAGAAGTCTGATTCTTTCTAGTGTGCCTAAGCTCTTGGGATCCACAAAATCGAGGCAGAGGGACACTCTAGTGACTGTGGGAGAAGCTCAAAATGATGAGAACACCTACGGTTTGGGAGAATCCCATAAAACTGTGCTCAGGTGTCAGACTGCTCTCTGTCACAGGTGAGGCATTTCCTTAATCTTTCACTGACTCACACGTTAGAGGACACGGCTATTTTGACCTCTCTGTAAGTCTCTGGGCTTTTGCAGTGTTAAGAAAAATCCACAGCACACATGTAGAGCTGATGAAGTCTTGTAAATAAACCCAGGTCACTACATCCGGGAGTGTTGCATTTGGCGCTGTGTAATGAGGAACCAGCAGTAGGATGTCCTCCCCTGCAGGTACTGCCTGCTTGGAAAGTGAGGCTACCAGATGGAAAAAGACCTATCATGAGTGCGCCTGCTGCTTTTCCCCACCCACTGGGCAATATGTCCGTTGTGTTGGTTGGAGATTCTGCCCTGTAACACCTCTTTTCTGGCATTTGTGTTTTATAACATTTCTGGACCTTCATACAAATAAAATCAAGAACTTCCTTGTTTAGTTCAGAAAGGACACAAGGGATCGATGATCCCACCTGGCAAAGCTGGTCAGCAGCCAAACTGATAGATCAGCAGCAGCAGTTGGCATGATCTGGCATAAGCCACTGTCAAAGAGATCTCTGCTGATCTTAATGACATTCCTGTCACTCTTTATCATATCTCTCCACACGGTAACTGGAATGTGAGGAGGTGGGGTGACAGGACACATACAATGCCATGGTGAGCTGAATTCGAGTTGCTTTCCTTAGTCAGGAGCTCAGAAACCAAAGACAGAAAGGAGGCTGCACTATGGAAAAAGCAGACACCATTGTCCTTTGTGTAAAAGAAAAATGGTATCCTCTCATGTCCTGCAAGTAATGAATTCTACAAACACTTGTGATCTAGGGGTAAGGGCATCATCCTTGGTTCTATCAGACTTAGTCTTGCTTAGTCCACTGTTTGATGCCCTTGGGGCTTCATGCTAAACCCAATGAATGTCAGACACCCATGCTAAACTCCTAAGATCCCGAGTATGATCTCCGTTTTTGACTATGTTCCCAGTGGCTTCAACTCCTCATCTATATATGTTCTGGATTCTTCAGGAAATATAGGCTTATCTCTTCTGGAACTTGCCAGAAGGCAGGGACTGAATTTAATACCTTTACCAGGGTTGGAATACTTAGATGGTTTCTTCTTTCCACCTGGAAGCTTAGAACAAGGTTCTGCACATAGGGGCACATTGATTCAGCTTACATCCCTCGCATTTCTTAACAACCCAGCCCTAAGAGTGCAAACCCGATAACCCAACAACAGGTGGCTCCCTTGAATACTTACACGTATGCCAAAGTGGCACTGAAGTGCTTGTAAATGTAGGTTTCGAGGACAGGATTAAAATGCTGGAACTTGATGTCTCCAATCAGTGAAATAATAAATACCTGCCAAAAGTGAAAAATATAAAGAGCAGCACTGTGTGGCCCCAGGAATTCCGTCAATAAGCTGGATGTTAACTTCTCGGTGCCTTCTTTTCTTTCTTGACCATTTTTGTAGCATTCCCACTTTACTCTTCCAGAGCTGGAGTGAAGTCTTGGAGTTTCTTTTTATTTAACGTCAAAAGAGGAACGATCATGTGTCAGGCACTGAGCTAAATGCTCTGAGGAATCTAGTGAGAGCCAATATCCCTGGCCTCAGAGGGCTCACTGTCTTAAAGAGAGGCCAGTACACAAGCAACATGAGTCAGGGAAGAAAATGGGAGAGGCAGAAGAAAGATCCAGAAAGGGGACTCCTGTGGGAAAAATAAACTCTAACCCAAGGATGCAGCTACTGAAATATTCTATGACCTAGTTGTCTCAAGTGTGGCACAAGTGCCCTCAATAACTGAACTTCATCAGACGTTCCCCTCAATTTCCCTTCTTCCGTCACGTTATCGCTACCAGGCATGTCATCTACAAATAACCACGCTGCACCTACTGATGACACAAGAACGCGAAAGAAGGGCACGGGGGATGCCTGCATGAGAACCTGCAGACCTCGTCCCTCAGAACCCACAGCTGTTCTTTCCCATAAATCTGGCCAGGTGTGACCTTAGCTGTAGCTTTTCTTTTCTTTATTTTACGTCCTTAACACCCTGACCCTTGAATTCATCAATTTCTCCAAGCTGGTGAAATACTGATTATTCCTTTGCTGCAACATCCAGGTAATCTGCACAGAATTTTCACCCCAGCAATGAGAGAATGATGCTTGGTCTGGATGTGTCTGCTTCCTCCAGTCCACTACGATTTGTGCCCTTCCAAGATGTTGACATCAGCTCTCATTGTCTGGATTTCAGGGTTTGGAATGGGCTGTATTTTTAAGTACTTAGTATGGACTATTCAATTGCTGTGCTGTGTGTTGTGCATAAGGAGACTGATATTCATTTCTGAATGTGTGAATTCAGTCTCCCTGGTACCAACATAGAAGTACACACAACATGGCCACAATCATCCTGGCACCTCCTGGCTTATAATTAAGCAATTAAAATATTTTTAATGTTTATTCATTTTCTGAGAGAGAGACAGAGTGCAAATGTGGGAGGGGTAGAAGTAGGCTTCAGGTTCTGAGCTCATCAGCACAGAGCCCAATGTGGGGTTCGAACCCACGAACCACAAGACTATGACCTGAGTCAAAATTGGTGCTTAACTGACTGAGCCACCCAGGTACCCCAAAGGTTTATTTATTTTTGAGACAGAGAGAGAGAGAGAGAGAGAGAGAGAGAGAGA
>PJEM01018508.1:0-18602 GCA_004023845.1 Helogale parvula | reverse complement strand
CATATAACACCCAGTGCTCTTCCCCACAAGTGCCCTCCTCCATCACCTCCACCTCTTTCTTCCCTGCCCCACCCCCACCGCCTTCAACCCTCGGTTCGTTTTCAGTATTCAATAGTCTCTCAAGTTTTGCATCCCTCTCTCTCCCCAACTCTCTTTCCTTCTTCCCCTCCCCCTGGTCCTCCATTAGGTTTCTCCTGGTCTCCTGTTAGACCTATGAGTGCAAACATATGGTATCTGTCCTTCTCCACCTGACTTATTTCGCTTAGCATGACACCCTCGAGGTCCATCCGCTTTGCTACAAATGGCCACATTTCATTCTTTCTCATTGCCATGTAGTACTCCATTGTGTATATATACCACATCTTCTGGATCCATTCATCGGGTGATGGACATTGAGGCTCTTTCCATGATTTGGCTATTGTAGAAAGTGCCGCTATGAACATTGGGGTACATGTGCCCCTATGCATCAGCACTCCTGTATCCCTTGGGTAAATCCCTAGCAGGGCTATTGCTGGGTCATAGGGGAGTTCTATCGATAGTTTTTTGAGGAGTCTCCACACTGTTTTCCAGAGCGGCTGCACCAGTTTATAATTGCTTCTTGGCCTTTTGGCTAAGATCAAGTGTAGATTCGCATTTTAGGTGGTTTTCAACAACGCTATTTACAAAATTGGCTATTATTATTCTTATCTTTTACCCTGTGGCTTATGCTCCCTACTAAAGTTAGGCTGATTTACTTCCTTGCTTCGGTATCCAGGGTTCTTTTGCCATAAGAAACATCCAAGAGACATCCTAATCAGGACAGGGATTGGGCTCTGAGTCGGGGCCTCTTTGAGCCTAGCAACTCTGGTTTGCTCCCTTGCTGACTTTGTCCTGACCATATGGTTTGTGCAGGTCTTCAGGATTCTGAACACATCTATGGCTTTTTATATATGGCCTTTACCTCCTCTGTGTCACACATGTCTCTGTGGTTTTGACAGCCTAGGAGCACCAGCATGATTTGGTTGTCAAATGTGAGATCCTTAGCTTTTTACTCACTCGCCTAGTTTCTGTTCCGTTGTTCTTTTTGTGCTTCACACAAACTTTTTAAGTTTTATTATTATACTTTTAAGTAATCTATCCACCCAACGTGGGGCTCGAACTCATGACCCTGAGATCTAGACTTGCATGTTCTACTGACTGAGCAAGCCAGGGGCTTCTTGATCCCTGACAGCCTCCCTGCCCAGATACTAACCTGTTAGTCTAGAGCCCTCACTTCTAGAAGTCACTGGCTCTATGGATCCTGGTTCTCTGCCCTGGATCTTCCTGCCTATGTTTCTAGCATTACCGGCTTTCATAAAACTACATATTGAAAGAGTCTAATCTCACACAGTAAGCCTAAGAACCAGATGTGAATCCTGCCCCAAATCAGTGCTGTCACAGGAAACAACTATATTTATATGATCGGTTCAGTATCAGTACTATGACGTACTTCCTTTTCCTGTTAGATGCTGCAGTTAGGGCTATTTAAAATGAAATTGGGGCACCTGAGTGGCTCAGTTGGTTAAGTGTCCAACTCTTGGTATTGGCTCAGGTCATGATCTCACAGTTCATGAGTTTGAGCTCTGCACTGGGTTCTGTGCTGACAGCACAGAGCCTGGTTGGGATTTCTCTTTCCCCCTCTGTATCTCTGCCCCTCCCCAACTAGCTCCCTGTCTCTCAAAAAAATAAAGAAATAAAGATAAAGTATATATACCCCAGCCCTGTTCTCTTGGAGGCCATACCCAGGCAGAAGAGAGTTTCACATGAAGGGTTACTGGGATGCTTGTTCCCTCTACTACGAGGGGTTGGTGTCGTACATTCTATGAGTTTGGACAAATGTATATGACATGTTTCTGTAATTACAGCATCATATATTTTCACTGGCCTAAAAATTCTCTATTCATCCCTCTCTGATTCTCACCCCCCAAACCCTGGCAACCTCTAATCTTTTTACCATCTCCGTAGTTTTGCCTTTGTCAGAATGTCATAGATTTGGGATCATATAGTGCATAGCCTTCTCAAGTTGGCTGCTTTCACGTAGTAATATGCATTTAAGATTGCAGCTTGTTTTTTCATTTCTTTTTGGCACTGAATAATATTCCATTGTCTGGCTTACTTCAGTTTATTTAGCCTTGGAAGGACATCTTGGTTACTTCCAAGTTTTTGCAGTAATGAATAAGCTCCTGTAAACATCTGTCTGCAGATATTTGTGTGGCCATAAGTTTTTACTTCTTTTGGGCAAGTGTTGAGGGGCAAAACTGCTGGATTGTGTAAGAGTATGTTTTGTTTTGTAAGAAACTGGCAAACAGTCTTCCAAAGGGACTGTATTATTTTGCATTCCGACCAGCAGTGAGCGAGAGTTCTTGTTGCTCACCAGCGTTTGGTGTTGTCAGTGTTCTTGATTTTGGCCATTCTAATAGGTGGATAGAGTTTTCTAATTGTTGCTTTGATTTACATTTCCCTGATGCATGTGGTATAGAGATTTATGTGTGTGTGTGTGTGTGTGTGTGTGGGTGTGTGTGTGGGTGGGTGAGAGAGAGAGAAAGAGAGAGAGAGAGAGGGAGAGAAAGAGAGAGAGAGGAAGGAAGGAAGGAAGGAAGGAAGGAACCCAAACGTGCTCTGCACTATCAGTGCAGACCCTGACATGGGGTTTGATCTCACAAACCATGAGATTGTGACTTGAGCTGAAATGAAGTGTTGGACACTAAACAGATTGAGCCATCCAGGTACCCCCTAGAGCATCTTCTTTTCCCTTTTATAGTTTATTGTCAAGTTGGTTTTCATGTAACCCCCAGTGCTCATCCCGACAAGTGCCCTCCTCCATGCCCATCACCCCCCTTCTCTCCCCCTCCCCTATCAGCCCTCAGTTTGCTCTCAGTATTTAAGAGTCTTTTGTGATTTACCTCCCTCCCTCTCCCCAACTATTTTCTCCCCTTCCCCTCCCCCATGGTCCTCTGCTAAGTTTCTCCTGTTACACTTATGAGTGCAAACATATGGTATCTGTCCTTCTCTGCTTGACTTATTTCAGTTAGCATGACACCCTTGAGTTCCATCCACTTTCCTACAAATGGCCAGATTTCATTCTTTCTCATTGCCATGTAGTACTCCATTGTATAGATAAACCACATCTTCTTGATCCATCCATCAGGGGATGGACATTTAGGTAGAGCATCTTTTCATATGTTAAGCAGTATCTCTCTTTTTAAAATATTGGATCTGTCTATTTGATCTCTACACCCAATGTGGGACTCAAACTCACAACCCCAAGATCAAAAGTCACACAGTCTTCCAACGGAGCCAGTCAGGTGCTCTGTGAGCAATATCTTTTTAATGTAATCATGGGAACATCTATTATGGTTGGGGTTGAGAGTAGGGACTCATTTGGTCATCTACTCATCCATTCCTTTTTTTCAATAAATATTTACTGAGTGTTTCTTAATGGGACAGCCACTGTTCTAGGCTCATATATGAATAAAAGAAATAATATCCTTAAAATGTTCATAAAATTCTACTTAGTGATATGGGGAGAGAAAACATTAAGGAAGTAAAGATAATCAGATAAAATCAGATACTAACAAGTCTTATAAAGAAAATAAATTGGTAACGCGTTAGAGTAGGTGTGTGCTGGCTAAGGAAGGCCCACCTGAGAAGGCCGTATGTGACGTATACAAATTTCAGGAGGAATGACAGCATTCGAGGCAGACGGAGCAGCTGGTACTGAGGCAATGGGCTGGGACTCAGCCTTCGAGGCTGAGGGAATATAAATAAAGTCACGGCGGCTCAGATAGTTTTCATAGAAAGCTGTGGTGCTGGGTCTTGGAGGGGGAGGGGGTAGCACTGTGAAGATTTTTCTATTGATCTTTTATTAAAAAATTTTTTGTTTTACTGTTTTTATTTATTTTAGAGAGAGAGAGACAGCATGAACAGGGGAGGGTCAGAGAGAGAGGGAGACATAGGATCTGAAGCAGGCTCCAGGTTCTGACCTGGCTGTCAGCACAGAGCCCAATGTGGGGCTTGAACCCACGAATCATGAGATCATGACCTGAGTTGAAGTCGGACGCTTAACCGACTGAGCCACCAAGGTGCCCCTGATCTTTTATTTTTTAATATTTTTTTAAAGTTTATTTATTTTTGAGAGAAAGAGAGCAGTGACTGGGTAAAGGGAGAGAGGGAGAGACAGAATCCCAAGCACGCTCTGCATCGTCACTGCAGAGCCTGATGTGGGGCTTGATCTCCTGAACTGTGAGATCAGGACCCGAGCCAAAGTCGGATGCTTAATCAACTAACCCACCCAGGCACCCTTTGATCTTCCTTTTGTTAATGTCCCTGCAAACATATAAGGACCCAGGTAGCTGGCAGGTTCCTTGACTACACACGGAAGAAACTGCAAGGGAAGCGTTCCGTCTCTGACACCCATTCTGATATTTAGGAGTTGGGAAAGATGATTGTGAAATCAGTTTTAGGGACCTGGAAAACATGACTTTGGTTTCCTTTCCCTCCCTCCCTTCTTTCCTTCTTTCCTTACTTCCTTCCTCCCTCTTCTCTCTATATATACTTAGTAAAAGAACTTGACAGATTAATCCACACTAAAATGTTGGTGATTGTACGTAATCTCTCCTATGAATGTTTGCCTTTGAAAAGAAGGGAGGCAAATCATGAGAGACTATTGAATACTGAAAACGAACAGAGGGCTAAAGGGGGAGGGGGAGGGGGGAAGGGGTGATGGTCATGGTGAGGGGCACTTGTGGGGAGAAGCACTGGGTGTTAAATGGAAACCAATTTGACAATAAACTATTATAAAAAAAAGAAAAGAAAAGACTCTGGAGTGAAAAGTAACAAATAGAGGAATACATGAATGAAATGACTGAGCCTCTAATGTTGGAATTTCAAACCCTGGGCTAGCTAAGGAAAGGAAAATATCCCCTTTGAGTCTATTAACATTTCTCATCTGCATTTTCCAGATTCATATTGTTACATGTGTGCACCTCCATCCAGACTCCTTGCTACCATGCCTTCCCTGCCCCAGATCTGGAGGAGGTTCTAGATGTCTGTACAGCAGCCCCTGGGGATGATCCGCATTTTCTGTCTGCCGTGGGAGCCCATTTTCTTGAACCTTGGTTTCCTGCCTGAAGACAGGAACAAGTTCTACCCCACACCCTGCCACCACCATGAGCTTGGAAGGCTGACAGGGAAGATTAAGATCATTGCCATCAAGTTTTTATCTGCTGTAAGCAAAAACAGGAAACCAAGAAATAAAGGCACAGCTCAGTAATAGCTTCTGAGTGGGTAACATGGGAGAAGTTTTTCTAAAATCCTTTCTCCCCTGTACCTTCCCACCCACATGTTCTTAGTCAGATTTATTTTTTGCATATCAGTTTTTGAGGATGACAAGAAACTTGCCCTTTTCTTAACTATGGTTTTCAGAAGCAGATTATCCTGCACTTAGTTGAGACCTCTTGCCGAACCCGTGGAATAAATAATACCCTAAGCTGAGGAAGTGGGTGTTGAATAGAGATTTTATGACTCATAATGGAGTGTCAAAATAGCCACTGATGTATGGATCGCTTATCAGTTTTTGGAAATGACACTGGGCAGAGCCACACCTTCTCTTGTATAGAAATGCTGTGATTGAGGAAAAGTTCTAACAAGAATGTTCAGCATCTCTTGATATTTAAAAGTCCCACATTGAATGGTGGCCTTTTTCAGAGGTGACTTGCGGTTAGCCTGGACAAGCAGCTGTCCTCGGAGGAGGAGCCCAGAGCATTTCTCTAGGGTAGGGCAGCCCAGGGCGCAAATTGCCAGGATGAAATGAGAAGGTTGATGAAATTTCTCTGGCCAGTGTCTTGAGGGGCTTCTTTTCTTTTCTTTTTGTTTCATTTCGTTTCATTTAATATATTTTTTAAGTAACCTCTACACCCAACGTGAGGCTCAAACTCACAACCCTGAGATCAAGAGTCACACGCTCTACCGACTGAGCCAGCCAGGCGCCCCTTGAGGTGCTTGTTTTCAAAGTAGGGTAGGGTCGGGGCTGTGTGCTTTCCCCCAGAGCCAACTGAGAGAGTTCTCATACCAGGCAGTGAGGCCGCGTGTGCAGGGCTCGGGCCTCTGCTACTCTCCTGCTGGAGGAAATAAGGTTAGTTCTGTCGTTGGGCTCATGGGCCTGAGTGAGTTCTCACTCTGAGCTGAGCCCTTCTCTTTGGGGTCTTGCCTCAACCACCACACTCTCAGTATAGGCCCCATTCGTGCAGCCTTTTATTAGTGATTGTTTTGTAGAACTGAGCTTCTGTGATCTGCCTCTCAGACTGTTAGTGCTTCGTGTATAAACCATTCAAATAACAAATACTTATGAGGATCTTCTGTGTTCATTACAAGGAGTTACTTGAAAACAATATGAAATCTATTCCTGCTCCTCATGAGTTTATGAGCCAAATGGGGAGGTTTAAAAACCCTGAAATAAGTTGAAAAAATATAGGCTGGTGTAAAATGGGGGGCTAGACTGTGCGATTCAGACTCTAGAGCTTAGTAGGGAAGAGGATGGAGAACTGATGTGAGCTGGCAAGGCTACGAAAGTCTTTTTTTTTTTTAATGGTTTTTATTTTTGAGAGAGATGGAGAGAGAGCAAGAGAGAGAAGGAAGGGCAGAGAAAGAGGGAGACACAGAATCCAAAGCAGGCTCCAGACTGTGAGCCATCAGCACAGAGCCTGACGTGGGCCTCGAACCCACAAACCGTGAGGTCGTGACCTGACCCCAAGTTGGATGCTTAATGGACTGAGCCACCCAGGTACCTGAAGGCCAGGAAAGACTTCCTGGAGGATTCTGGATACAGAGAAGTGAGTTCCTTTGAGGCAGAAAGGCCAGCAAAGAGGGAGAAAGGAACTGTGCTGCATGCAGGTGTGGGGGACCGGCAGCGAGGCGCCAACAGGGTTGCTAGTTCTGAAGCGGGGTGTCCCTGTTGAGGGGGTTGTGCAGCTGGAGGGCTCGGGAGGCCTGTGGGGCCAGTTAGTGAGCGCATTGGAAGCCAGACAAAGATTTGATTTGAACGGTTTTCTTTAGGCTCTTTGGTTTGCAAGGGATAGAGACTCTTTCAAATTCAGGCATGGGGTGGGGAATGTATAAGAGCTGTAAGGGGGGAAGGGATTTTAGGGGACTGAAAGATGAGGAACTGGAGTCCTGTGGGACCTCCCGTGAACTGCACTCGGAGCCGTGGCCGGTTAAGGGGGTTCAGCTGCAGGACTTGGACACTTCATTTCAGTGTCCCACCATGAGCACCACTCCCTTCTGACTGCCTTAGTTTTTCCTGTCTGCTCGGGTTCTCTTTTCTATTCTTCCCAGTTTCTATTTTACTCATTGTTTCTGCTTCCTTAGCATTTTGGTCTGGACGGCCCATCAAGGTTCCAGTTTTCTATTTTTTCCTTTATAGTTCTGAGTTTTCCTCATGGCTTCTTTCTAGGCATCCTTATGGCTTCAGCTCTTGCTCTTCTCTCTCTCTCTCTCTCTCTCTCTCTCTCTCTCTCTCTCTCTCTCTCTCTCCCTCTCCTTCTCCTTCCCTCTCCCTCTTCCTCTTCCCTCTACCCCCTCCCCTTCTCTTCCTTCCCCTTCCCTGTCTCCCTCTAGTATTTTTAGGCCAAATTCCTGAAAGAGTATCTGATTGTCTTACTTCATATTTTTGTACTCGGCTCTAGCTCAGATCATTGGCTAGAATGCAGATTGGCAGCTGTTGGGTCAGGGGCCTATCCTTGGTCCTTTCAGCCAAGGCTGGGGGAGAGGAGGTGACATCATAGAAACCGTATAAGAGATTGGTCATAAAGGAAGTGATAGATCCTGGATATGGGTTCTGGCAGTGGGAATGGAGGAGAAAGAATGGATATAAAAGAAAAACACCTGGTAGGAACCAGTATCTTATTGGCTACAGGGTTTCATAGTGGGAAATGAATGATAATTAATGATACTGATAATTCCCCATTTCAGGCTTGGGTGACCAGAAGAATGATAAGGAATAAGAGAGCTGGGACAAGGAGTTAGTTTAGTGGGAGAGACGGTGAGTACTGTGTTTGCTGTGTTGAGTATGACTCAGAAGTGGGATCTATTGGACATCTTTGTTGTATCCTTGGCTCCCTGACCTTTCTCCTGTAACGTGGGCATCCAGTTAGGGAAGAGTACCGAGTGGCCCAGGTGATTAAGCCAGGGGCTAGGAGCCATGTGGAAAGCTTCTTGGAAAAGGTCTACTTTACTCCGTTTCTCCTTCACCCTTAAATAGCTAATTGGCTCCACGGAGCAGTGGCTTCTGCTGGGAGGGCAGTAAGAAGACAGACACGAGGAGACCTTCCCAGTCCTGTGTGAGACCTGATTCTGTTTTGGTTGCTGGTTTCTAAATCTTTAGAAGAGAGAAAGTGAGTCAAGATGTGAGGAAATGAAGTGAAGAAAAGGAGAAACAGCCTCGAACAAGTTAGGAATAAGTTACATATTCACAGTGTTCCATACCCATTTTGAGAAGAGCGTGTTCAAAGAACATGCCGTGCAGAGGGCACACAATCTTTTGATAAAGACCCAAGTGGAACTAGCTTAACCTGAAAGACATTTTATAGGAAGAGTACCCGGTGGCTCATAGCTTTAAAAAAAATGCTGAACAGCCAGCATTTTGGGGAAGGACAGGAACTAGGGCAGCCTCAGTGTTGGGCTCAGGGACCAAAACTAGAGGCTGACAAGCTGTCTGGACTCTCTCTCAGCTGCTGACCCTGCTTCTCTCTGTGTGTTGGCTTCATTCTTGCATACTGAAGACACGATTCTCCGTACGCTGGTGGATTTGGCTGCTGTTGGCTCTGAGCTCACTTGCCCACAGCTCTTTGACCAGACAGGACGGGTCCTCCTTGCCAGCTCCAGTCCAAGAAAACCTGGGGAAGAGTTCTGACTGATTGGTCTTGAGTTCTGTGCCCACAACCAGACTAATCACTGTGGCCAGGAGAACGGGGCCCCGTGCATGGCCAGTTTTGGAGCAAGCGTTCCCTTCTCATCCAATTGCTATAACCTGGGATATTGAGTCAAGATATGGCAGCTACAGGGGCCCCTGGGGGGCTCAGTTGGTTAAGCACCCAAGTCTTGGTTTTGGCTCATCTCACGATCTCAGGGTTCATGAGTTCAAGCCCTGTGTCCAGCTCTATGCTGGGCCTGCTTGGGATTCTGTCTCCCTCTCTCTCTGCCCCCACCCACCTGCTCTCTCCCAAATAAACTTAAAAAAAAAAAAAAGAATAGCAGCTACAAATTGAGCCACATGCCTGGAGCTGGAGGGAGAGGAAGAGTAGTTCATCAAAAGAAGGGAGGGGACAGGCCACACAGACAGGGCCATTGGGGTGGGTACCTTTGTGAACCAGGTAGTCCCCAAATTTGTGCTTTTTCCATTTCAGTTTTCTGGGCAATGATGATGATACAAAACTATAAACTGAGAAGGCTCGCACAGAAAGAGAAAGTATTAAAGAAGCAGTGTGCATCATTCCAGTACTGCCTCTTGCCTTCCCTTTCCCGTTATCTGCCCCCCCCATCACCACATGCTGCGTCACACTGAGATGATTTCAGTTCCTTAAAAGCACTGTGCTCTTTCTGTCGCTCCTTCAGCTTTATGTCATCTTTCAGGATTCATTTTGGCTGACACTTTCTTTGGGAATACCTATCTACCCCCACCTTCAACTCAGGGTCAGGCGCTCCTTTTACGTGATCTCTTTGCACCCTGTACTACTGCCTATATTTTGTAATTGCTCTGTTACTTGTATTTCTCTCCCACTAGAATATGAGTTCCATGTGGCTGAGGATTCGTCTTTCTCCATCACTATTCTTCAGTGCCTAGTGATGTGCCGGGTGTGTTGTTGATGCCCAATAAATATTTGGTGAGTGAGTGGCAATTTCCAGGCTCAAGTGGCAGGGCTGGATGACCTGAAAGGGTCCCAGGACAGTCCAGAAGCAATTAAGAAAGAGCATGGCCTTCTTTCAAATTTTTTTTTTCTGAAATAAAGAAAAGGAAGGAAAAAAGAAAGTGTTTCAGTAAATGGAACTTATTATAGCATTTCAATAAAGATAAAGGTGCTTGGTTTGTACTTAGGAGTTTCTAATTTTTTTTTTACTTTTTGATTTCACTAAGTAATGAGTTGCTTGTAATTAAAAATAAGGGTTGGGGTACCTTGGGTGGCTTGTTTGGTTAGGTGTCTGACTTTTGATTTTGGCTCATCCAACTATTGATTTTGGCTCAGGTCATGACCTCATGGTTTGTGAGTTTGCGCCCTACATTGGGCTCTTCACTGACAGCATGGAGCCTAATTGGGGTTCTCTCTCTCCTCTTTCTCTGCCTCTCCCCGTACTGGCTGGTTCTCTCTGTCTCAAAATAAACCTTAAAAAACGTAAGGGTTAAAAATATTTTTATTTTCTTGATAAATTAACAAATTCACAACACATTCTCCTAATATAACAACTATATCAATTGCAATATACCAATTTTTTGTTTATTGGTATAAACAAATACACCAATTAGGAAACTGCTGTTTCCTAAGAAAACAATTAGAGAGAAAAGTGAACCTGTGGTGAATTGTGTTATAATCCTTCTTCTCTGTTTTCCACACCTGAAGAAGGTTTATGTGTTGGGTGTAATTTATCCTGGGCACCAATTTTTATTTGGCGGCAATATGTCCAAGACGATAATATATTGAAGTATGGTGCACAGACCACCTATGTCAGGGGTGAGGAGAAGCTTTTTCCCACGCTGAGACCAAAACCATGCAGGCACCGGCTCTCAGCCTCTGGGGGTGTCGTGGCACAGTAGTCTGTGTGCAGTGAGTCCTTCAGGTGATTCTCAGGCAGGCTCAAGTTTGAGAACCACTGGGCAAGAATGAGTAAAGGGGCACCTGGGTGGCTCAGCCCATTAAGCGTCCCACTTGAGCTCTGGCCATGATCTTGCGGTTCATGAGTTTGAGTCCTGCGTCGGACTCTGTGTCTCCGTTTATCTCTCTGCCTCTCCTCTGCTTGTGCTCTGTTTGTCTCTCTCTCTCAAAAATAAATAAACTTAACCATTAAAAAAAAGAATAAGTGAAATAGTTGCCACGGGGCAACCATTATGCCTCTTTATCAAATTATGGGATAGAGTGATCCGTTAAGAGACCTGTCGTTAATACTTTTTATGGTTCTGTTGGGATGTAATAACTGGACAAAATTCTGGTGGGCTGACAGGTGTTTGGTATTTGCTGGCAGGGTGCTACCAATGCCAGTGCACCTGCAAGTCTGGCTTTCCCGGTGGTCTAGCCCCTCCCGCCATGGGGTTTGCTCAGTTCTGTGTAAGTAAGGTATGGCACTGGAGTGCTGGGTGGAAGTGACATTACCTATGGCAAAGATTGTGTCTAGAGGTGCAAGGGAATTTGAAAGGAAAAGGTTAGTTCTGCACTTCCTCTAAAATGGCCAGGGGAGAACCCCTGATTGCTTGGCTGATGTTAAGCATTCTTTAGAAAGCTAGCTGGCATGTATAGTCAGAGGCATTATTTCCATAAGAGCCCTGATTAGGCCCATTTCAAGCTGAGGAATGATTGTTGAACAGAAACATAAGGTCCTCATTTTAGAAGGTACCTTTTGCCAAGAAACCTCTTATTTCCTTCTTGATTCCTACATTTCTGTTTGTGTGTTCATTTTTTTAAACAATGCATTTATCTTTGAAGAAAGTGCGAGCAGCGGAGGGGCAGAAAGAGAGGGCAACAGAGGATCCAAAGCCGGCCGCGCTGACAGCACAGAGCCCAGTGCTTGGCTGAACTTACCAACAGAGAGATGGTGACCTGAGCCGACGTCTGACACTTAACTGACTGAGCCACTGAGGCGCCCCTGTGTGTTCCGTTTTTAACTGAAACGTTTCAGCTTCAATTTCAAGTCTAGTCCAATCATAGCTGGCATTCTGAAAGATCATGTGACACTTTGTGATGCTCTCTAGTGATACATTGAGCATTCTGGGGATCCCCGACTATCATTCAGGATTAAGGACGAGTGGTAGGTAGAAATGGCAGGACATTTTAATAAACGGTAATAAGAAAATAAACCTGTGCCGCGCATCTCTGTGAAGCACTGTTTCTCCAGCTATGTTGTGTGGGGGAGTTCTATGAGATGGAAATGATGGTTCTGCCGATGTGGGAGGGGGGAGTGTCCTGTTGTTAAATAGGTTTCTGGTGCTGCATCCTCTAAAACCTTTTCAGAGAGTCATTATTCATGTTAAGGCTCTGCTAAATCCTACGCTAAAGTCATTTGTTTAAGTTTGTGCGATGTTTTTTCTCCAGACTTATTTAGCCCCTTTCAGTTGATCAGGTTCTTCAAATGGAAACAAAATGTGCCAGACGCTCAACTAACCAAGAAAGGTTTCTTGAGCTCAGTGTTGTTTCATTTCAGACATACAAATCAGGAGGTGGTGGCTGGCCTGGGCAGCTCTCCACCAGAAGGTTTATGAGCCCAGATGCTTATCTAGAATCTTCCGTAGCCATTGGAGGCAGCTTGAAGGATATCACGCTACTTTCACACATGGCCTTGATTTCCAAATCATCCTTGCAGTAAATGATACCTAACTTTTGTAGAACTTTAAAAAAAAAAAAGTCACTATTACATATAATCCTACCAACAAGTATTTGAGGAAAGTATTGTCATTCCATTTTTAGATGCCTAACGAGGCTGAGTAGCAGCCGAAGGATGTAGATCTAAGGGTTGGAAGTTAAAGTTTCCAGAACTATGCTTTTCCCTTAACACAGTATTGCTTGCCTGATGTGTATCTATGTCTGTCTGGTTAGATATGTAGAAATCTTTCCGTTTTATCATGCTCTTTACACTGTACCCTGGCAAAGCCCTGGTGGTTCTGAGAAACTCCCTTAGGGGCCCTCTAAGGGGGCAGGATGAGTGGGGAGCCAAGAGAAGTTAGGGGAGGAGCCTCTATTTTAAATCCCAGAAACTTTGCCTTTATCAATTTAACATAGTAGATTTGGGGAAAAGATTTCTTTCTTTTTTTTTTAAATTTTACGTAGGCTCCACACCCAATGTGGGCTTGAACTCACAACCCCAAGATGAAGAGTTGCAATCTCTACCAACTGACCCAGCTAGGCACCCTGATGGTATGAGTTCTTTAGAGAATAAAGTGTTCCTGAGAAAATTTGCAAATAAGCTGAGAGATCCATTCTCTGGTTTCTGGAGAGGGTAAAGCAGGGACTTTCTCCAGATGGATAGACCTTAACATAAGCACAGCCTCACAGAGTATGGGTTTAAATCTAAACAGGCTTTAGGGCCATTTTTGGTTCCTCAAGAGATGTAGTGCAGAAGAAACATTGGGAGGGACTTCCTGGGCAAAGAAGGCTCTTAAGGGTTATGCTTGCACATCATTCATCTCCTGACAGAGGAGGAGCTGCACTTTCTTCTCTGGCTAGAAGGAAGACAGCACAACTTATGAGTAGGCCCTAGCAGGTTCATCAGTGACAATACCGGTTCAGTTTGTGGCTTACTGCCTTAGGTAGTCCTACAGAAACCAGCTGTTGCCTGACATCCACCTAACTCTCATTATAGAGCCAGATAGGCATGATGTTGGAGTAGCCCAATAGCACTAGCCTGGAGTCTGAGCATCTGGAGGGGTGACTGTGTGTTGTAGAGGTGGGGCTGCCCAGGCATTCGTGGGCTGGGCGTCCCATGCAAAATTAACTCAGTAGTCCTTTTTAAAAGATAGATAGTTAAAAGTGATTGAACACTTGCATTTCACACATGGCATTGGTATCTATGATGATAAATTTGATGTGTCAATTTGGCTAGGCGACTGGTATGTAGCTATTAGGTCAAACAGCAGTCTACTCCTTGCCATGGAGATATTTTGAAGATGTGATGAAGAGCTATAATCACTTGAATTTAACTAGAGCACATTACCTTCCTTAAGGAGGTGGGCTTCATCCCATCAATTGAAAGCCTTAAGAAAAAAACTAAGGTTTTCCAGAGAGGAAGGAATCCTGCCTCAAGACTGTGATATCGAAATTCTGCCTGAGTTTCCAGCCTGCTGGCATACCCTATAAATTTTGGACTAGCCAGCTTCCACAGTCACATGAGCCAATTTCTTAAAATAAATCTCTTAATATACATATATCCTGTTGGTTCTGTTTCTTTGAAGAACCCTTGCTGATACAGTATCTAAATTCAAGCTACTGTCATACGATCACTTTTTATCAGCCAGCTGTATGTCTGAGGCCTAGGGCTTTCAACCGTTCTAAGGAACAGTCCAGTGATGAGAGAAAGTTTCCTTACGACATGAGTTTTGTTTGGAAAGGCCTACATTCCCTTTAAAGGGGATTTTCCAGGGTGCCTGCCTGGCTGAGTCCGTAGAGTAGGGCAACCCTAGATACCGGGGTTGTGAGTTTGAGCCTGACGTTGGGCGTAGTGATTACTTAAAAATCTCTAGGGGCACCTGGGTGGCTCAGTCAGTTTAAGTGTCTGACTTTAGCTCAGGTCATGATATAATGGTTCATGAGTTTGAGCCCTGGCTGAAAGTGCAGAGCCCGCTTTTGCTCCTATGTCTGCCTCTCTCTGCCCCTCCCCTGCTCGTGCTCTCCCTTTCTTCTGCAAAAATAAATAAGCATTTAAAAATAAATTAAAAAAATAAAACCTTTAGGGGCATCTGGTTGGCTCAGTCGGTAGAATGTTTGACTCTTGATCTTAAGGTTGTGAGTTTGAGCCCCATGTTAGGTGTAGAGATTACTTAAAAATAAAATCTAAATAAATAAACAAATAGAGAAATAAAATCTTTTGAGAAAGGAAAAGAAAGGGGATTTTCTGAGGGATCCCTACCTTCATATCCTTCTATTGGAGAGCCAAAACAATGTTGGCTAGTTTTTCTTGCCCAGCTTAGGAGGAAATATCCCAGAATACCCAGAGCGTTATATAACACTTCTCTGAGAACTGAAGGGGTAATGTGCTCTATCTGCATTAAACATATTCTGCTTCTTACTCTATTTCAAAGGCCTTTCATAGACCCTGTCTTGACCGTTTGACATAAATGTGGTGGAGGCCACTACTTACTTTCCAATACTAGATTCCCCTTTCTTCCCTAGTAGAAACCCACAATCTTTTGCTGACTTAGTTGCTTCCCAATAAAAGGACTATTAGTACTGGGGCGCCTGTGTGGCTCAGTTGGTTAAGTGTCCAACTTCTGCTCAGGTCATGACCTTGCAGTTCGTGAGATTGAGCCCCACGTTGGGCTCCTCGCTGTCAGCACAGAGCTTGCTTTAGATCCTCTGTCTCCCTCGCTCTCTGCCCCTCCCTGACTCATGCTCTTGCATGCTCTCTCCCTCTCTCAAAAATAAATATTAAAAAATATTATATAAAAAAAGACTACTAGTCCTCCTTGGGGCTAAGTGGGATCTGGCTTGTTTTGGCAACATAGCACGGTGGTTAGGCATACAGATTCTGGAATCAGACTGTGTAGGGTTCAAATCTCTGCATCATCTCTTACTGTTAATTTGATTCTCTGTGTCTCAGTTTTCACATCTGTAAAATGATATGCTAATAGTACCCACTGTGTCGAGTTTCTATGAGAATAAATGAGTCTATATTGGTAAAGCCTTCAGAACAGTGCTTAGCACATAGTAAACACTGTAGAACTGCTAGCTGTTATTTTTATTGTTATTTTTGTCAACAAGATATAAGTGGGAGTGTTGTGTGAGGTATCTAGGAAGTGTTAAAGGGAGGGGAAAGCCTTCTGCTCCTCCTTACTTCCTTACAGCTGAAATGCGGTTAGAGTTTGAATGGCCATCTTGGAACAGGCAGCAGCAAGCTAAGCATGCTGGGATTGCAAGATAGAGCCTAGTCCTCTGTGGCTGTGGACGTGTTCCCACAGTCCTGGACTGCCTATCTTCAGACTTGTCTTCGTGAGAGAGAAATCAGCTTCCTTCTTGTTTAAGGGGAAAATTTCCAGGCCTGCATTTGGAGGCCTTTTTCTCCCAGTCCTGTCCTCACTTCTTCCCCTAACCCAAGCCAAGCTGCTGGATCATTAGCTGCCTTTTCCATCTGTGTGGAAGTCATAAGAAGACAAGGACCACGTTCATAATTGTATCTAAGAGGCGGTTGGGGGCCTTTGTTTTCTAAGACAGAGTTCTCTTCTAGACTCACTGAAATATTATTTCTATTTTCAGCTTTCTTCCTGGAATCTTTCTTTGCCGTTTCCAACTGAACTGAATTGACTCCGTCACATCCAACCCCAAAGCCACCTCCTTCAGACAACTCTAGCTCCTTTTAAACCTCTTGTGCTGTGGCTCTAGCCGGGAGGTCCAGCCTCTTGCTGCTCGCCAGTGGAAGAAATCTTAAGCTTTCATTACCTAGGAAGGTTTGAAAGCAATGTCCATGACGCAGTGAAGAAGGGGATCTCTCCCATGTAGCCAGATTAGTGGAAGGGAACCTGGTGATCAGTGGAATGCCATGTTGCAGATGACCTCCTGTCTTTCTGCCCCTCTTTGAACACCCAAAATTCTTATTTATGTTATTCAGATGTCAATTCAAGATTTAGGTTGATGATGCGGCACCTGGGTGGCTCATCCAGTTAAGCGTTGGACTTGGGCTCAGATCATGATCTCACGATTCCTGAGTTTGAGCCCCGCATTGGGCTTGCTGTCGGTGGTGAACCTGCTAGGCATCCTCTATCCTCCTTTCTCTGTCCCTCTCTTATTCATGCTCTCTCTCTCAAAAATAAATAAAAGATTTAGGTTGATGAAGTTTTACATTGCCAGATTAAACTAAGAAAAATTTGACTTTACACCTCTAATTGCCTAGGGCCTCCCTTTGTATATCCAAGATATCTTTTGTGTGTATCAGTCCATCTTTTCCAGAGTCCCTTACTTTAGCAGCACAAAAGAACTGGCAAGCGCTCTGAAATATATTTTTCTTCTCCTTTCCTACCAGTGTCTGTGAGGGGAAGGGAATATATCCCTACTGGTATGAAATATGCCTCTTTCCTTAGAATGCAGAAATGGAAAAATTAGCTTGAGGTTTAAAAATATTCTTTTATTTGGTGTTACACTAATCATACTTGCTATTTCTTGTTTGCTGTGGAAAACATTATATGAAACATTTTACGTACATTATTTTATTTCATCAACACAACACAACAGGTAGGTATAATTACTGTACCTATTTTGCAGATCAGGAAAGAGGCTCAGGAAGGTTAAGTACTTTGTCCAAAGTCACATAGCTGGTTTTTGAACTGGGGTCAGTCTGACTCCAAATTCCATAAATTCGGCCATATGCTGTGCTAACTTTCTTGTCAGTACAATTTAATTTGTAGGATTTAATTAATTACTTGGCAGTGTGATATAGTAGAAATAATGGCTCTGGCATCAGACCTGAGTTTGAATCTGAACTTGTTCTCTTGCTAATGGTTTGACCTTGGGCATATCTACATCATTTAAATGGGTAAATGAACGAATGAATAAACACATCTTGGAGGAATGTGGTGACGATTAGATACGACTATGCCCAACACATAGCAGATACTAGATGAAAGTTTTCTCTATCTGTTCCTCCCTCTCTTACTTGGTTAGCCTGTGTTTTTCTAATAACACTATAAATACCTTAAGGACAGGGGCATTTCTTTGATTTCTTGTATAGCCTCAGAATCATACACAGTGCTAGGCACATTATAGAAATATAACTAATACTTTTTGTATTTACATATTACCTTTTAAAAGGAAGTCTTTTTGTATTGCAATTTGATGCTTGTAAAATATTTGAAGAAGTTTTTCTCCATTCTAGAAGCAAACAACTCACTGGGAAAATATTATCTTGGCCTTTGTAGTGTCTCACAATAGTACAAGCTTGTTTCTGAATGTCTTAGCAACTTTTTTCTAATATATAACATTGGAAATGAGTAATTATTGTTGAGGCATCTCCATTTAACTTATAATTTTATGTTCTCTTCTAAAATGAGAATTAGTTTTTGATTTGATGATAACTTCTAATTCCTTGGTTTGTCCATTTTCTCTATGTCCATCATTAGAGCATTAAAAAAGTTAGCTTAGGGGTGCCTGGATGGCTTAGTCAGTTAAGTGTCCAACTTCGGCTCAGATCACGCTCTCACAGTTCATGGGTTCGAGCCCTGCGTCAGGCTCTGTGCTGACAGCTCAGAGCCTGGAGCCTGCTTCAGATTCATTCTCTCTCTCCCTCCCTCACTCCCTCTCTCTCGCCCTCCCCTGCTCATGCTCTGTCTCTCAAAAATAAATAAACGTTAAAAAACTAAAAAAAAGTTAGCTTACTCCAATAACTAGTCAAGTTAAAAAAAATTTAGCCAGCCTATTTGTTTGACTGAACTGTCTCTTTGACTAGATTAATTGGTAGAGTTTTCAAATCAGAGTTACTGAGGGCATATGACTTGATATTTTAGTGTCTGTGTTTAAATTACTATTTGATACCTTTATTTTTTTTTAATATAACACAATTTATTTTTTTAACATATGCAATTATTTTCTGTCATTTACAATACAGTAGTTACAATGATACTCCAAACAGAAAAGCAAAGTAAAAAATCAAAACCCCCACTTCTATTTCATGTAATTAGACTTATA
>PJEM01018507.1:0-18608 GCA_004023845.1 Helogale parvula | reverse complement strand
GACCTGAGGAGGAGGCCCTGCCAAGGATGGAGGCCAGGATGCGGGCATAGGAGATGACAATGAGCACCATGGGGCTGAGCAGCACCACGATGGCATCGGCAAAGATCATTCTCAGACTGAACTGGGGGTCTCCACAAGAGAGGGCAATGACTATGGGGGCCTCACAGAAGAAGTTTTCTATGTGGTTGTCTCTACAGAATGGACCACGAAATGTCATGTAATCAAGTAGAATGCCATTGATCAGCCCAAAGAACCAGGCAGCACTCACCAGCCTCACACAGACCTGCCGGCTCATGATCTGGGCATAGCTGAGTGGGTGGCAGATAGCAACATAACGGTCATAGGCCATAAAAGCCAAGAGGATGCACTCGGCTACACCTACACCAAAAACCAGATACATCTGGGTTAAGCAGGAGGCAAAGGAGACACTGTGGTTCCTGAACACCAGGTGGATTAGCATCTGTGGGATGGTGGTGGTGATGAAGCAGACATCCAGAAAGGACAGGTGGCCAAGGAAGAAGTACATGGGGCTGTTGAGTCTGGGGTCTGTCCAGGTGATGAAGATGATGAGGCCATTCATGGCCATGGCAAGGCTGTAGAGGGCTAGGAAGAGGGCAAAGAGCAATGCCCGGGTGGTAGAGGAGCTCTGCTCAAAGCCCACGAGGATAAACTCTGTCACTGTGCTCCCGTTCCTTAGGTCCACCATCTGCGGCCTGCTTGAGGAGGGAGGACAGGAAAAGCACAGGTGAGATACCTAGTTGTATAAAAACAGATTGGGGACAAAAAGATAGAAATTTTAGTACATTCTATGTGAGTCAGTATTGTCATGGGCACTGAAAATGCTAGTCCTATTGTAGGCTGCAATAGTGGAACCATATTATGAATCAAGGGAGATTCTGTTGTCTTTGTGTGAATCACGCTGCCTCTGAAATACTGGATCCAGTTTGGCTCTCTATTTTAAATGGTTATCCACTAATGGGACTGACTATGTTCATGAGACAAACAAGGTGGTGAAAGATCTGGGAACTATATGACAAAGGTTTGAAGGAAACTTTAAAGAAGACTCAAGAATCTGAGAGGTCCTTTTAAATACTAATGGGTTCTCCTTCTAGAGGAGTGAATTTTCTATTTCTGTATGATCTCAATGAGTAGAACTTGAACCAGAGAGTATACATGTCAGAAAAAAAATGAGTTATATTTCTAACCACACATTTTCTTTCTTCTCTTAACTCCAAAAGTAATGCCTGTTCATTGTAGAACATCTCAAAAATGCCAAAAAAGCAAAAATAAGTAAATAAAAAGAACCACCTAGAGAGAAACTATGTCAATATTTTAGTGTATGCCTTTTCAATCATTTTGTTTTCTGTGTTTATATTGAAATAGTTTTTTTTTTTAAATTTATTTTTGAGAAACAAAGAGAGACAGTGTGAGGAAGGGAAGGTCAGAGGGAGAGGGAGACACAGAATCCAAAGCAGGCTCCCGTTTCTGAGATGGCTGTCAGCACAGAGCCTGATGCGGGGTTCGAATCCACAAACCATGAGATCATGACCTGAGCCGAAGCTGGACACTTAACCGACTGAGCTACCCAGGTGCCCCTCTGTGTTTATATTTAAAAGCTTTTAAGATCAACATAAGGTCTGAGTAGAACCTGCTTTCAAAACGTCAGTTGGGGAGGATAGCTTCAGGATGAAATGGAGCATTGCTTCCAGTTTGGAGGACCTGCTGCAATTCCAATAGGGAGAAAGGATAAAGGATAAACATTCATCTTTTGTTTGAATGGGCAACTGGGAATAACTGCATTTCAATCCATTTTACAGCCCCAAATAATTTAATCATTTAATAAGTGAATGTCTACTATGTTCCAAATATTGTGCTAAGTGCTAGGGATATAATATCACTCATGAGAACTTTCTCCCTGACCTAATGGGTATTATACTATATCCCAAGTCATTAGATCAAGGGGAAAAGTAAGAACATAGAGAATCCATATAATATATGGATAATATTAATAAAAAGCACACATTTATAAGCAAATATATTTCAAACTCTCTTGCCTCCATACAGGGAATGTACCCTTTTGAAAGGTCATGGAACATTTACAAAATATTGTTGTTATATAAGAGTAAAGAAACCTTAAGGGGTGCCTAAGTGGCTCAGTCAGTTAAGCATCTGAATTTGGCTCAGGTCATGATCTCATGGTTCATGAGTTCGAGCCCTATGTCGGGCTCTGTGCTGACAGCTTAGAGCTTAGAGCCTGCTTCGGATTCTGTGTTTCCCTCTCTCTCTCTGCCCCTCCCCTGTTCATGCTCTGCTTCTCTCTCACAAAAATAAATAAACATTAAGACAGAAAGTTTTAAAGCCCTTAAATGAATTCCAAAGGTCCCAAACAGTGCAGACTATGTTCACTATGTTAACACTGGGCATTAATATTCCTAAATTTGTGTTGGGAGTGGATTTCTTAACATTGTGTTTATTTTCTTCTCTTGAGGGAGAAAATGAGCACAGGTGGCTGGTCAACTTGTATATGGGATTTTGCTTACCAATGTTGTTTATCATCACATTGTACACTTTAAATATCTTACAATTTGGTCAATTATACCTCATTAAAGCTGAAAAAAGTCTGTCAAGTCCAAGTAGATAAAAAATAATATTGTTCACTGAGGTTTTTTGTCTTTGTTTTACTTCAAGAAAATTAGTAAACTCTTACTGGATATTTTACATTTTGAATGTATTTCTTTGATAAATAAATTATAAGTAATAACACTCTTCTGATGAGCAGAGCTGCCAGGAGCGTTGTCCCATTTGTGCACTGCACAAAGGCTCCTGAAGGGAAGAGTGAATGCTGAAATCCAGCCTGGGCAATCTAGCCTGTGCTCAATTTACCAAGCTATGCCCTCTGGTGAGGTGTGAGTTCAGAGAAGTGGTGCCTTTTCCTCTAGTTCTTCCCTGAGAGAGAGTGCCTTTTTATAATTGACCCAAAGGTACCATATGTGCTAGGGAAACATTGCTGATCTGGCCTTGAGAATATTTAAATTGCAGCACTTAAATTTTTTGTCTTACAACATTGATAAAGTTTTTGAATAAATAATAAATAGGCTTATGTTCCTCTGAGTGGATTTTAGGAATAAAAAGGCAACAGGCATTTCTTATAATGCAGTGGTACTCAAGGTGTGGTCCAAAGACCATCACCCCCAGCAGTATTAATTGAAGAACTTGATAGAAATGCAAACTGTTGGGTCTCATCCCAGCCACTGAGTCAAACTCTAGGGATGGGGCCCAGAAACTAGGGTTTTAACAAGACCTCCATGTGGTTCTGATGCACTTTAAACATTGAAAACTAACCAGTTTAATGCAGGGTAGGATAAATTATGGCCCTAATCTAAATATAAGCCACTGCCTATTTTTATAAACAAAGTGTAATTAAAATACAGCCACTTCCATTTACTTATGCATTGTCTATAATTTTCCTACTACAATGGCAGAGCAGAGTAGTTGTCAGAGACCAAATAGCATGTAAATCAGGTTGTCAAATTTAGCAAATAAAAATGTAAAATGATTCATTAAATGTGTTTTTCAAACAATGAATAATTTTTTATTATAAATATGTTTCATCCAATATTAGTAACCCAACACGCAAAGCCTAAAATATTTACTATCTGGCCCCTTACAGATACTAAATATTTACTGTTTGCTGACTTATGCTTAATGTAATGACTTTAGAGTGGACTTGCTTCTGATAAACAAGGGTGTATAAGGGAAGCAATTAAAAAGGACTTAGTCTTGAGTACATATCTGGGATTCTGGTGCATCAAGTCTCAAGGACTTCCTTCCCCAAAAGGCCAAAGCTAGGAGACCAAGTTGCCTGGATGGAAGGGCAGCTGGTGCCACTTCTTTTTCTTTTTTATTAAACTCATTTAATCAGTTGCTTTTTCTTTTTTAAGTGCCTGGTATTACACATGTTCAACTAAGATAAGGCAGATGTACATCAATAATAAAATTTTTTTAAAATATCAAGCAAATGTTTTAGAAGCATTGTCCAAATAATTCAGAAGTGGTTCCATGACAATAATAAAACTTGGATAATTATGAAAATAACCCCAGCTACTTGAAAATTGGGGGGGGGGGAAACCCCTTGAAAATAATCCTTAGATCAAAAAGAAAATCAAAACAGTAACTACAGATTATCTTAAAAATATTGATAATAAAAGTAGTATATATTAATAGGTACTATACACAGATGTTTGTTAGAGTAAAAGTTAATAGCCTGAAATAGTTTTACTATTAACAAAAAGGAATAAACATAAATGAAATAAACAAAATAAAATTGATGTAGAGGTTAGAAGCAGATAAACAAAATTAACTTAAGGAAGACCAGAGAGGAAAAATATGTACTGGAGGAAAAGATAATTTTCTAGGTAAATATAAATCACAAAAATTCACTAAAGAAAAGATAGAAATCAAGATAAGCTAATATTCTGAGTGAAAGGAGTGAAATGCAGTTGTTCTAAACCTTGGCTTCACATTATAGTCACTTGAGTTTTTCTAAAAGTTTTGTGGGTTTGTTTTGTTTTTAGTTATTTTTTTGAGGGGGGAGAGAGAGAGTGAGAGAGTGAGAGAGAGAGAGAGCAAGCACACACAGGAAGGGGCAGAGAGAGAGAGAATCCCAAGCAGGCTCTACACTGTCAGCTCAGAGCCAGATGCAGGGCTCAAACTCAGGAAGTCAAGTTTAACTGATTGAGCCATCCAGGTGCCCCAACTTGAAGAGTTTTTAAATGTCCGCATGGCAGAAGACATGAACAGACATTTCTCCAAAGAAGACATACAGATGGCCAACAGACACATGACACACCATTCATCATCAGAGAAATGCAAATCAAAATCACACTGAGGTATCACTTCACATTTGTCAGAATGACTAAAATAAAAAACACAAGAAATAACAAGTGCTGACAGGTTGTAGTTGTGGAGAAAAAGGAATCCTCTTGAACTATTGGTGGGAATGTAAACTGGTGAAACCATTCTAGAAAACAGTATAGAGGCTCTTCAAAAAATTAAAAATAGAATTGTCTTATGACCTAGCAATTGCAATACTAGGTATTTATCCAAAGGATAAAAAAATACAGATTCAAATGGGACACATGCACCTCTATGTTTATAGCAGCATTATCAACACTAGTCAAATTATGGAAAGAGCCCAAATGTTCATGAACTGATGAATGGATAAAGAAGATATGGAGGCACCTGGGTGGCTCAGGTGGTTGAGCATCTGACTCTTGATTTTGGCTCAAGTCATGATCTCATGGTTTGTGGGTTCAAACCCCAAACCAGGCTCAGTGCAGAGCCTACATGGGATTCTATCACTCCCTCTATCTCTGCCCCTACCCCACTCATGCTCTTTCCCTCTCAAATAAATAAACTTTAAAAATAATTAAAAATAATGAAGATGTGGAACACGCACGCGCGCACACACACACACACACACACACACACACTGGCATATTACTCAGGAATCAAAAAGAATGAAATTTTGCCATTTGCAACAATATGGATGGAGCTAGAATGTATTATGCTAAGTGAAATTGTCAGTCACAGAAATACAAATACCATATGATTTCACTCATATGTATAATTTAAAAACAAAACAGATGAACAAAGGGAAAGAGAGAGAAGCGAAGAAACAGACTCTTAACTATAGAGAATGAACTGATGGTTATCAGATGGGAGGTAGGTGGGGGGATGGGTGGATTAGGTGATGGGGATTAAAGAGTACACTTATCACAATGAGCACTGAGTAATATATAGAGCTGTTGAATCACCATATTGTACACATGAGACCAGTAGAACACTGTATGTTAACTACTGGAATTAAAATTAAAAACTTAAAAGAAGATGTGGTATAGATGTGTATATATGTGGTATATATGTACAATGAGAATTATTTAGACATACAAAGAATGAAATCTTGCCATTTGCAACAACATAGATGGATCTAGAGGGTATAATGCTAAGTGAAATAAGTCAGTCAGAGAAAGACAAACATCTATGGTTTCACTCATATGTGAAATTGAAGAAACAAACCAAAGAAAAAAGAGACAAACCAAAAAACAGACTCTTAAATATGGAGAACAAAGGGATGGTTACCAGAGAGGAGGTAGATGGGTGAATGGGTGAAAGAGGTGAAGGGGATTAAGAGTACACTATCATGATAAGAACTGAGTACTGTATAGAATTTTTGAATCACTATGTTACATACTTTAAACTAAATATAATGCTGCATGTTAATGATGCTGCAATTAAAATTCGTAAATAAAATAAAATGTCCCCATGCCCTAGCTGCACATCAGACCAATTAAAACAGAATGTATTGAGAGGGCTCAGTCATCAATATTTTTGAGACTTCCCCAAGTAGGTCTAAAGTACAGCCAAATTTGAGAATTATTAAAATAGAGAAAGCTGACAAAGAGCTATGACAGAATGGTGCTAGACCCTGATAGATCCTTAGGTGAGTTCTTTCTAATCTCACAGCAATCAGATAGTTTTGAAGGCTACCAAAACTGTTTGCAAGACCAGAAAATATAAAAGCTTCCTGATTACTTTCAGAAAGTCATCAAACTACTCATGCCAAAACCTAAAAAGTACACAAAAGAAAATTTTGACCAAGATAACCTATATTAATAATGAAATAGGCAAAACAAATTATTAGCAAATAGAATCCATTAGTGCACCCAAAGAATAGTTCACCATGACCTACTGAAATTTATTCCAGGGCTTTAAAGTTTTTCTTATATGAGGAATTCCACTAATACAACTCACCACATTAATATGTCAAAGATGAAAAGCTTCTAATCAATGAGATGTTAAGACATTTGATAAAATTTAGCAGTTTTACCTGATTTTACAAATCCTTTGTAAAATAGGACTAGAAAGAGGCTTCATAGCAAAATTTTAAAAGGGCACTTGTGATGAGCACTTGGGTATTATATTTAAGTGATCACTAAATTCTACATATGAAACCAAGCTTACCATATATGTTAACTAACTAGAATTTAAATAAAAACTTGAAATAAAAATTTATTTAAATTAAAACAAGTATAATGCACATTATGTGTTAGGTATTGTTTGTTCCACCCGTGTTTTAGGTAATAAGTGTTCTAAACTTCAAAATCATGCATGGGATAGCTAATCTTTCTTTTAACTTCACAGAAAGGATCAGTAATTTGCCCAACATCACACAGTAAATAGTGAAATGTGAATTCAAATCTGGGAAGTCTGATTCCAGAAGCTTCACTGTCAACCATCCCTGCACTTTCAGGGTTTTGAATGCCCTACAAGTACTAGACAAAGTATATGACAAATGAATTAAAGGAGTGGGGTGTTGGTTAAGTGTTTAAGAGATGGCTTGGGGAGGGGCTCTGATCTGAAGCATTTGTCAATTTCCATAGTGTAAATACTCCCACCATGACCTATTTCAAGCTAGAAATGATTGAAATCACTAAACATGTTTTAGGAATGGATGCACATTAGGTTACTATCATACGGTTTTTACAACCGTACAGATACAGTAGATGAAAATAAGCTTGAGAACATAGATACTAGTAAAATATAAAGGAGAAAATTTAGGAAGTGATGAATTTTTAGCATTACTTTTGTTTTCTAATAAATTTGTTAGTAAGTTTATATAATTTGTTTATAATAGCTCTGTTTAACAACCAGTTCTTAAAATTCTTGAAAATTTAATAATTGGTTCTTGAGAATTGGTACTAACTGGCTCTAGTACACAACTGGAATGAAAAGGAAAGGGCAAAATTATTATTATTTGTGGAACAGGTTTCTAGGATTCCGGTGAATTTCTCCTCTCTTTATGTTTCTGCCTCAACCTACAGGGAGGCCAGAATTTCTACCTAAATTTCTCCCATCAGGATGGAATAATGTTACAGGAAACACTTTGACCCACTGTTCATCTTCGCTTTAGAAATAAAGATCCCTGAGTTGGGCACTGGTTGGTTATATATATTATGGTACATACATAATATGGGACACTCTTTTGGAAATTGTGTCTTACCTCACTCTGTTTCTATGGCTGGAAATGGCCTTTTTGTCACCAAATCACTGCAACAGGCAAGAAACACGTCTCATGGATGAGCTAGCCCAGGGAGAACATCCGATGTTGGGATCCTCTCTGGAAAAGACGGTGCCCCTTAAAGTTTATATAATCCCTCATATATAACCTCTCAAATCATTCCAAATGAATGTCTGTTCAGATAAAACTTCTTTACCCTTTTATAGTAATTTATAATTTACAAAAGCACATTCACATGTGTTATCCCATTTAACTCTTATGAAAATCCTGTGAGGTAGATATTACCTCCATTTTACAGATCAGGAAACTGAGACTCAGAGAGCTAAAGTAACTTGCTCAAGATCATATAGCTATTAAATGAAAGCAATGGGACTCACACTAGGGCTTTAAAGTCCTTAGAATAATTTTTACACCATCCCAAGGTGTCTTGGGCAGAGTTACTACCTCTTGCAGGTTATACCATTAATTAATGCCTCATTTAGTCAGCAATACACACACACACACACACACACACACACACACACACGTTATAATTCTCATTTCCTTGTAGTTGTAGTCCCCATTCTTTGAATTTAATCATAGTAAGGAACAACTTATTGTGAGTGGGGGGAAGGTCCCTTTGAAGTTTGAATACATTTATTAACCTTTTCCCTCAAGCTTATTATTCATGAGACCTTTTACCATGCCTTGCTATCCTTATTTCCTCATTACCTTT
Source organism: Helogale parvula (assembly GCA_004023845.1). NCBI lineage: Eukaryota > Metazoa > Chordata > Mammalia > Carnivora > Herpestidae > Helogale > Helogale parvula. The sequence continues at coordinate 9,813 of PJEM01018507.1, read as the reverse complement.
AAAGTTTCCAGAAATAAGAAAAGAAACAACTAAAGAAGAAATTGATTCGAGACATAGAGAGAAGTATAATAAGAACTAAATAAGCACATTTTGCATTTTAAAAAATTCAATGTGTATAATGCTCTTGGCTGATGGGCTAATCAGATCATCTCTGAAACAAAGAATTATATGCTAAGGAGGGAACTGAATCAGAAGAACACTGAAAAGAGAGATTTAAGAGGTGGTCTTTGGAAATAGGACAGATTATAGTGCATCAGGTCTTGGTTCAGCTCAACATAGTCCAAAACCAAAGAATGAACTGGAGCCTTCACTTCCTTTTGTTTGCTTTCTTGTTTAACAGCATTAAGACACATCCACTCATTTAAGTAGGAGACTGGGTCACCTCTTCTGCTTCTTCATCACTCGTCTCCATATCCAATTAGCCTTTCATTCTCTCACTTCCACGTCCTCTACCCCCTTTATGCACCCTACACTCCAGTTACTATTTACCATACAGAAACTCATCCACCTGTTCATGCAGATAGCATTTGGTGCCTACTATGTACACACTCCACTCCTTCTTGTCCCCATGCTTTCACATGTGGTGGTTTGCTATGTAATGTCCTTTACCTTTATTGGCATCTGGTGAATTCTTTCTTATTTTCTTAGTGATGCAGATCATATGCCACCTCCTCAAGAAAGCCTTCTCTAATTACTTATCATTCCCCCAACTTTCTTTTACTGAAAATAGCTTAATTTTTTTAGAGGTAAACTTTTAAAAATTTCATTATTTGCTCTTTCTTTTTGAGTATAGTTGACATAAAATGTTATGTTAGTTCAGCTATACAACATCGTGATTCAACACCTCTACATACTGTGCTATGTTTACCAGCGGTATAGCTACCATCTGTCACCATGCAACATTGTTTGCTCTTTGAGCACAAGTGCTGTATACAGTTTATATAAGGTCACTAAAATACTCAGAAGAATGAAATTAAATCAATTCTCAGGAAGAGACCAATAGTGAGATATTTAACAATATTTATAATGGATTAGCTAAGAAATAAATACTAAATGTAATTGATAGAAATAATCAGTACAAAAATAAAAAATGAAAATAGGTACGCTGGATATGTTAAGATTTAGATCTATAAATTTTGACCTGGGAAAATGGAACTGGATAAAAATATGTCCACAAAAGAAAAACCATAGTAGCAGAAGCTATTATGTAAATTTGATTTGTATGAAGGCTGATAACAGAACTGTTGGTATATTAAACATAAAGGGATTAGTTTGGGTGAAAATAATTTAGTATTGACAGAAATTGGAAATATCTTAAGTACTATACTAGAAAGTTGGTTAAGGAATTAATTTGGGTTAGTGGAATTAATTATTAAGAGTAATTTCATATCAAGAATTTATATGGATTCGGTGCTGTTATAATGCTGATTTAAATGTTTGTATTCATTAACATAGAATCAATTTCAGGGCCAAAATAGTGAGGGAGACAAAACTACAGAGTGATAATTGTGAAACAAAAGTATCTAACTGTTCTCCAACACAGAGTAAACTTTTGATTAATGATTTTTGAACAAGGAAATGAATATTTAAAGTGTAATTTTGTTGATCACTTTCTAATTATGTAACTCACTAACCAAAATCTTTGTAATATTTAATATACGATTGTGTTACTTTAATCCTCTTTGAAAATTCTGCATTACTTTGTGTGCTTTTCCCTTTCTATTTAGTTTCTTTTGAGGATTTCAAAGTGTTTTAAATTCTGATTTATATATGGACCCTTCTGCCTTAATTTCTAACAAACATATTCTATTAGTCAGGCAATAAAAGCATTCAATATAAGTCCATCATACAGGAAAAAAGTAACAATTATTTCTTTATAGCTAGAGAAATCACCATCATAACATTTAATACTTCATTGTTTCATTGATCCTTCTGCTTTCCAAAAAAGAAAGAGAAACTTGAGGACAAGAGAAAAGAAATGTAAATTAATCCTTCAGTTTAAGAAAACAACTAGATGCTTCACACCACAACTAATTATAATTGTATAAAATTTTGAATATATTTCAAAAACTCACAGAAAAACTGGAAGAAAATAGAATTGAATGCTGAATGAAGGAGAACTTTTGAACCAAAGGTGATACATCATCACCCCTCTGGCCTACACAGATGTGTTTTATTAAACTACAGTCTTCTCTAAAGGATACCTCACATAAGAATCTAGAGTCTAGCTTCTCAGTGAAGAAAAATCAGGTCTTGCTGCATTGTGTCTATTCTAATCATCAACTAATTGGAGTTTAGTGCTGGTCTCTGTTCCATACTAGTGGGAAGCCTCAAAGCTTTTCAGTCTCAAGACTCCCCATATGATGCCATTACATTGTCTATCTGACCACTTAAGGAATTTGAGCTTGAGGGCTTTGTCTCAGTCATATAAGAAATCATGGAGAGAAAGATAGATTCAATAGATTTTTACATCAAATGGAACTTTGGTACAATAAAAAAAAAAGCTACCTACCTTATGTATTTTTAACAAGTAACTGATTCAAAAAGAAAGCAAACACAAGAGGCAACAATATATTAAATTTAGTAACTATATTAAAATTTCGATGTAAAGAGCTCATCAAAAACACCTAATGTCAAGTGATAAAAGGAGTAAACATCACAATGAGTCTAGAGAAAGACAAAAAAGAGAGAGAAATAAAAGAATAAGAAATCATAACTCATAGAAGTGGAAAAACCATCCAAAAGTATCCAAACTTATTAGTAATCAAACAATAGTTTTAAAACAGATACCATTTCTGATCCATTAAATTAAAAAAATTTAAATTATAACATCAGTGCTGGTGTAATTATTCTCCATTCTTGGTTGGGAAGCAGTTTGGCAATAGGTAACAAATGCTTTAAGAATTCCTTTTAATGTAAGGTCCCTTTAAAATACAGACCTTGGAGTCCAAATATCTGCATTTAAATCCTGGCTTCTCTACTTACCAACTGTGTAAACTGAGGTGACTTAATAACATGCCTCAGTTTCTTCCTTTCTAAGATGAGAATAATACCTACTTTATTGGATTATGAGTATTAAATGAATCAATACTTGTGAAGCTTTTGGAATAGTGCCTGACACAGAGTGCTGTATAAGTTTGCTAAATGTGAATAGATTCAACTATTTGAAAAACTTACTCCAAGAATTAATTATCAGTTGAGAAGAAGCTTTATATACAAAATTATAAATTGTCACTATTTATAATAGCAAAAAATAAGCTATAATAGAGGAATGGTTATGTCATTGAAAATTAAAGAAATATGCAGTCATTAAGATTATATTTATGAACTCTGTAATAATGTTAAATACTTACATTATACATTTAAGTGAAACAAAAAGCAAAATACAAGCCAGTATATTTGGTATTCTTACTACATTAATTAAAAAGAAGTTTGCTTTGTATTGACAAAAGATTGGAAGGAAATTCACCAAATTGTTGAATGGCTGCTTCTAGATGATAGAGCTATAAAATATTTATTTTTTATGCTTTTCTCTACTTTCCATTTATTTACATCTCAGCATTACTTTACTTTTATATATTTCTTTACATACATTTTCAAGGTATAAAGTGTAATATTATTCTATGATTTAGCTGTTCTAAAGTACATCAAAAATAACATACTTCTCATTTACCCATTACATCTTCTTACTCTTAGTGTTTAAATACTTCTCTTAAACTAAAAAATATTGTGTAGTACTAGTTTGACAAGTAGTTACATATGGATGTAATTAAAGTATATTGAAAATATTAAAAATAAATACTTAATTTATTCAGTACTCAATCAATATTTATTAAGAGCCTCTTATGGGCCAGGCCCTGTTTTAGACACTTGAAAAAGTGATCAAAATTATTGTCCTCATGAATCTTCCATTCCATTGGAATTATAAAAATAAAGTGGGAATGGTTTTGGCTAAAAGAATCTTGAGATGTCTACAAATAAACATCTCAAAGAATTTAGAAGGGTTAGATTCATGATACAATTAACCAAAGCCCAACAAATTTAATTCTTAAGACATATTGGCCTCAGACAACCATACTCTGAGATGATTTCCTTAGATGTTAAAATTAAAAAAAAAATACAGACCCCTAAACAAATGCAAAAAAATTTTTGAAGTCACTTAACTTCATATAAGATGTTACAAATTTAATAAATGTCAACCTACCATTGTAAAAATTAAACGTTAGGCTCATAGGAGAGTTTTTTAGGATGCTTAGTTTGCTCTCTTTGGGCCATGGTAAAATTAATAAATAAATAGCTTTTGGGATTTTTCAATAGGAATGAAAAGGGATACTGCTATAAAATGCTTGGATAGGTCTAACCTGCATATATTATAGAACAATTTATATTATCCAATCCTCAGCAAAAGTTAGATTTATGTTGAAACGTTTCTTTACTATGTAATAGACAAACTCAACAAATTTGTTAAATTACAATAATACTTTCTATCATGTTATCTAGAGACTTTCCAAGGCAAATGTAGTTTCTTTCCCTTTTCTCTGAATTAGATTCTGCCCTCTTATACTTGGATCCAATGCAAAGTCTCCATATTTCTGAAATTGAGAGACTGAACTACACTTCATATCTAATGATGGACTGACTGACAGTGCGACGGCCCTTGCTTGCATAACAGATCTTTACAACTATGGAAAAGACAGAAGAATGAGCTCTCTTTACAATGAACTTTCTTTGGCATTCACATGAGAGAGACAGCACAGGTAACCTTATTTTAGATCTTTATCTCAATTGATTTTCTTAATTCTAGATGGATCTCAAATCCACTTATCCTTTCTGCTAAAACACTTAATAGTTGTTCACAGTTTCCCCTCCAGAATAACAATCTAAGCTATATATAAAGCAAAAATCAAATAAAGCCAAAAATACCTTCCTCCTGAAAATGGCTACTCTTAGAAGGGATTTAAATAATTTGTGAAAAAAAGTCCCTAAATAACCTCCCACAACCTTCTGATTCCAAATATCCTAAAATATAGAGGGAAAATGATATGAAAAGGTGATCAATTAATCCACACATAGAATGATTAACCCTTGAAGATTAAGAGTTTGGCTATTTGTACAAGATGGATTTGTAGGAAATTATACAGAAGGACTTTGTGATTGATGAGGGCAAAACTGAGCATTAGACTGCCTCTTCTCAGCAGTATTAGCAGCCATGGTTAATGTGAACTATGTGTTATTTATGTTGTCTTGAAAAATTGTACTGATAGTAAAAATAGCCAGAAACACAAAGATAGGAAGATGAGATAGTCACATATGAAAAAGTCTTGGAAAGAACTAGAATTAGTTGGTCAATGATATAGGTAGTATTAAAAGTGAAATAGTCACTTTTTGACATCCAACATCCACATGTGAAACTCACATATATATGGTAGATGTGTAGAAAAAGCTTAGGGTTTGGAATTAGATAAATCAGTATTTACATCTCAGCTTTACCCCCTGCTAATAGTATTTTGGGATATCCTCTCTGGCTTATCAAATGGTGTAAATAATTGATAATGGAAATAATACATTTAAAGTGACCAACAAACAGTAATTGCTTAGTACATGTTCATTACCTTCCCCTTTACTTTTCTCCCATCTTTTATTCTTTGCACCTCATATGTTGGAAGAGATCTTTGAAGGTCTTGAACCAATATTCCACTGCCATGGAAAATTCCTAGGTAGAAACTCTGGTTATAAAAAAAATCACTTTTCCAGATCAGGAAATTCTTTTGTACAGCAGATTAAACTCCTGTCCCATCTGACTCCTTGACTTACTTTCTTGTCATTTTATTTATTCTGCAGATCTTAGAGGAAATGAGAAAAACTGAATCTTCATGTTATTTATCTTATTTTGTAATATATTTATGAACTTCTTTGAGAATCCTAACCCATCTTTTCTCAAAGGTACAGTAAAGAAAAATGCACAGATATACAGGAAAACTATTTATATAGGCAAATAGATTGAGAGAAAAGCACAAATGGGAAAGGAGGAAGAAAAACACATTGTGAGGAATATAGAAGAAAATAAGTAGATAAGCAGAAAACAGAAGATAAAGTCAAATAGTGAAAGTTAGAAATAAGAGGAAACAAGAATAGATTGTGAAAAATGTAATTTCAACAACCCTCCCATTTCTGTGACTCTCCAATGGTTTAGATTCTCTCATTTGCTCTGCACAACAACCTGTGAGGAACTTTGTGCTCTCAAAAGGTGCCACTGACAGGACTTGAGGATGGGGAAATAGAGTTTCGGGAAAGAATAAGCAAGCTGACTTGTCAAGTAGCTAGACAGGGATAGAAGCGAGACTAATTATGTGGTCTTTTACTGTCCTCAAACCTCTGTGGATCAAGTCCACTTATAAATAAAGTATTAAAACCAAAATAAATTTTCCGGGATGGTGCCTTTCTTCTGTTCACGCTGAAATAGGATGGAAAAACAGTGAAAGGGGGGAATCTAGAGAGAAGGAGGGGAAGGACATAGTGAAGAAATGAAGAGCTAGAAAAAGAGAGAAAAAATCCCCAGAAAGAGGAAAAGCCAAGTAGGAAACAGACTGAGAGGCCCACATAAGCATAAGGGCATATGTCCATGGATAATGTGGAGTCAATCCCCCCAATCTAGGGGTTTAGAATCTTTAGAATCCTCTCACTTCAACCAGGTGACTCTGAGAATAATTATTCTGCACCCTGGGTTCTTTCTGCCTTGTAGACAGGTCACCTCAAAACCAGACCAACATGCTCATCCAAGTTATCTGCCCCTCAGCCAGAGCCAGAAAGGCAGGTGGGAAGACTCAACCTAATAGAAACATGGAGAAGAGACACAGAGAAAGAAGCAACTAACTGGGGAGACTTAGGCAAGCAGAGACACAGCTAGACATCTAGAGAAGAAGCAGCACAAGGCAGAGGTAAACTGAGTTAAGATCTGTAACATGTCATCAATGGCCATTGTGTGTAGAGCCCTGGTATGATCTGAACACAGGATATTGCTGAGGGAGCCAGTGAGTGTTCTTCTCTGATAGATGCCAAGAGAGGATGTCAACTTTCAGCACAGGAGAACTGAACATATTCACTGACCTTCTCCATGGGCTTCAGCATCTGCAGATGAAGACATTGGCTGTACTGATTTCAGGCCCAGAGTGAGGATACAGTGAGTTCAGTTGTGAAACAGCTGTTCATTTATAGTGTGAGCTCCTGATTCTCTACTCCCTCTGACTCTACTGTACTCCCTATCATGTCTCTCTCATCCCACACCCACCCCCTCACAGGTGTACCAAGATATCTAATAGGCTCTCAACGTTAGGGAGGTAGAGGGTATTTCTCACTGGCCACTGACAGGAAACTAACAGATGAACAATCTATTCTTCAGTCTGCCTTAGTCTGACCAGGTCTCAGGACTTTAAGCAGATTAGACCAGTCCTAGGATCCTTAGGGAAACCTGTCCATTGGCAAAGAGCCCTGGAATTTCTGAGTTAGCTTCATATTTCCTAGGCAGAATCTTTTTCCCACCCAAGAATGCTATTTGGAAGAATGAAGGATCAGGTTGTTTTCATGGTTCCTGCTCCCTTATGCCAGACAAAGAACCCTCGTCCTCAAAGGCAGAACTAGAACCCATCACTCTGACACCCCAACCCAAGGGATTCAGGAAGATGTAGTCCAACATAGGACTCCAGGAAATGCAATAGATAGTAAGTTTTCTTTGGAAAAATGTTTATTCAGAATAGTTCCTGAACTGATTCAGCTATCCAGTCATGTTCAAAATGTCCTGTTTGTCTCATAGGCTTTTCTTTTTCTTACAGTTGCTTTCTTAGAATGAGAATTCAAACAAGACCCAAAATTTACAAGCAGCATAGGAAAGAGAGGGCCCATATCAACAAGACTAATTCTGCATACCTCTGCTAGTGGAGGAGAGGTTATAATTTCCTCCTTTGCCTTGTTCAAATGGGCTTACCAATTGCATGGGGCTGAAGCTTTAAGAGCAGCATTTCAATCTCTGCTGTGAGCTCAGCCAGAGACTACAAGGCTGATAATGAGACAGTAAATATGTAATTCTATCTGGCTTGAAATACTCTCTTCCAGGAGTTCCAGATACTGAGACTGAGAGGTTCCACATGACACCACCTTCCAGAAGCAGCCATTAAACAATTTTAAAGAGGGTGGGGTCTCCCAACTACATTTCCTAGAACCCCAGAACTCCTTTTCTGTCTTTTTAATGTCAAGTAGACTTTCTTTTTGTGGAAGTGATTTTAGATAAATCTTAGGCACTTCACGCAGTCCCTTCTTCTTTCTTCCATCCTTTTGTTTTCTGAATGGCCCTTGCTCTCCAAAGCTTACCAAGGGAGTATGAAGAATAGATCTGTTTGGATTTGGTGTCTATTTTTCTACTTATACTGGTTTGAAGTTTGTAGCACCCTCTCTCTTCTAATTATGCTGAGGCATGTCTTTTGTTGAGTTTTATTTCTTCTTTTTGACCTATATTATTTTGAAGTATTTATGGAAATATTCAGTTTTAGGTAGCTATCATTATCCTGGACTATTCAGAATCCAGCCACTTTGGTTTCTATTTTTGCTATTAAAAAGCCTTCCTTTGGTCTCATATCTCTTTTTTGTAAATAGAGTCTTTTCCATCTGGCTATTCTTAAGACTTTTTCTTTGTGTTTGGTATTTTGATATTTCACTACCTTTTATTATTATTATTTTGAGAGAAAGAGGGGGGAGAGAATGCAAGCAGGGGAGGGTCAGAGGGAGAGGGAAAGAGAATTTTAAGCAGGCTTCACTTTCGGTGCTCAGAGCAGCCATGAGGTCATGACCTGAACTGAAATCTAGAGTCAGATGCTTAACTGACAGAGCCACCAAGGTTCCCCTACCTGTTTTATTTTTGTCTATCCTATTTGAGATTTGTTGTCCTTCCAAAATTTTGTTTGCTGTTTATTTATTTTGAGAGAGAGAGAGAGAGAGGGAGAGTAGGAGAGGGGCAGAGAGAGAGAGAGAGAGAGGGAGAGAGAATCCCAAGCAGGCTCCATATTGTCAGCACAGAGCCAGACACCGGGCTCAATCCCAGGAACTGTGAGATCATGACCTGAGCCAAAATTAAGAGTTGGTCACTTAACCAACTGAGCCCAGCTGCCCCCTTGGTAATTCTTTAGCTCCATACTTCATAGTTTTTCTAATTGTTTCTTCTATTATGTGTAAGGTACTATTTAAATGTCTAAGTTTTTTTTTTTAATTTCAAAACATGTTTTGCAGTTATATATCTTGTTTGTGTCCTCCAATGTATCTGCTTTCACTGATAGTATCTTACTCCTTTTTCATGTTTCCAACCTCAGATTTTATTTCTTTAAACATCTTAAGCCTACTTACATTGTATTATTAAGCCAAAAATTCCATTACCTGGAAATACTGAGGTGTCCAGAGTGATATTTTGTCTTTCTGATAACTGTTGCTCAGAGTGGTTGCTTTGTAATTTTGTATCATCAGCTCATGTTTTGCTGAACTTCACATGTGGAAATCCTGTGCAGTCTATTTTGTGAGAAGTTTTGTGTTTGCTTCTCGAGAAAGTTCTCCAGAAAGATACCAACTCAGAATCATTTTATAACTATTTGGCTTAGAATGATTATTCTGCATTCTACCATAAATAAAGTGTAAATTAGCAATGGTTTGTGGTCAAATTTTCTTTTTTTTAATTTAATTTTTTATTTTTTAATAGTTTATTGTCAAATTAATTTCCATATAACACCCAGTGCTTCTCCCCACAAGTGCCCCCCCATGACCATCACCCCCTCC
>PJEM01018506.1:0-18616 GCA_004023845.1 Helogale parvula | reverse complement strand
TAAATATTTTTGAGGAACCACAATGCCAAGCACCATTCCGCCCATTTGAGGATACAGCATAGACAAGATTTCCTGCTTCAGTGAAGTCGATATTCATGTCAGAAAATGCAATTTTGGTCTGCTACATACAGATTTCCCTTCTCTAGAAAGGATAAGAACACTTGAAGAAACGCTGTAATTCATCAAATACTGAGGAGTCTCAAACACCTTGCTTCTCTCTAGTTCTAGTTTCACCTCCACAGAGTCTCTTTTCAGTAGTCTGACTTATTTTTATATGAATTTTTACATCTATGTATCATACTAATTTTTCAGTGGCTTTCAAATAAGTATACATGGAATTTATATCCTCAAATATATTATAAGATGCTTGGGGCAAATTTTGTGTATCAGAGTTGTTTGTACTGACTGGAGAGCAGCTCAGAAATTTTGTTGGCTATACTTTGTAACATACACTCATTCATTCTACAAATATTTATGTGGCAGTTATCAGAAATTTTAAGTAAGAGTCATTTAAACCATTAAATGATTTGACTTCATAAAACCATACCTCCATATCACAAACTGTGAACTCATTAATAAAATTTTTCTAGGAATATGCAGAAAAATAAGGCAAAAAAAAAAAAACATCGCTTCTGATCACTAAGGAAAATAGTGTGTTAGCCAAAACATTCCCGAGGCTTCCTTGGAAGTAGGAATAATGAGAATATACTATACTATAAGATGAAAATATAAGTGGTGCTTCCTCCAAATTGTAATGTGAACAGCGAAAAATAACAAGTGAGAAGGTGAAAGAAATGCTGCTAAACCTGACTATTAAAAATTTTTAAGGAATAGAGTGACCAAAATCAGAAAGGGGGTATTGGGTCATTCAAGAGAAAAAAAACTATGTGATCTTTTAAAGTTTACATAAATACAGTCTGCCACAAGGACAAATGGATAGTTTCAGGGAAAAAGAAACATAAGCACTTTTTAAAAATCAAAAAGGAAACTGACAGAAATGACAAGGGAGGCAATAGGAAACTGGGTTTTAAATGCAGCAGATGTTCAAGATGGTCAATTAGATGGGAAAAAATATAATAAACAGTAAGAAATGGCAGACTGGGAGCCTGTTCAGATATACAATCTCAAAAGCCCCAGTGCTCAGAATTCCTTCCTACCAGCACATAGCATTAGAGTTGCTTTCTTTTTGACTAAAACTGTACCCCTGAGTTTTACTTACATTGCTAAGGGAAAGGTGCTTCTTTAAGCTATTAGAGACGAACCAGTAAGTTACCAGATAGCTTTCCTTAGCCAAGATATTTTGCATTCAAGAAATAAGTTTCACAATGAAAAATAACTGATTCATTTATACCTCATCCAATACCAAAGAAGGATGAGGTTGGATAGGTTGCTGCAGAGGTCAGGGAAAAACACAGATGGGCTCAGGAGGAAAGGTCCAGACCCCAGGAATGAGAGCAAATGCTGAGAAAAGAAGGATAAATGGGTTCAAAGAAAAAATGTACCTACTTTACGTCCCTTCAAGAATAAAAAAGAAAAATTAATACAAATAACATATAGGAGATCTGAAAACTTACCCAGCTCCTCTCTTCAAGTATTCACATTTCTTGAGTGTCTCATAATGGCTTTTAGAGAAAGGTACTAGTTTCAGTTACTTTGAGACATTGCAGACCTTCCATGGAAACAGGGCTGCTCCTCTAAGACCATTGCCATTAGAAGATATTCCACTTTGAGTTCTCTGCTTCTAGTCTAGATATTTCTCTCAAGAATCATGATAAGAAGTATAGCCATCATTTATTTACACTATGTAAATGATCATGGTATGCAGTAAATTCAGATTCTGCAGCACTTAATGGAAGCATCATTTAATGTCTTGATTTATATGAAATTAGAATGGGGTAACCTCTTAGAATAGACTCATGGGAATTTTACATTTTAAATTTTTGTAGGAGGAGGTGGTGGCGACAGAGAGATGCTCATTATCCCTAAATAATAAAATCACTCAGTTGGAAGAGATCAAAAAATGTGTTCTGATCCAGTTCTTTTCTTTGGTTTCTCCACTCAGGACATGTTGGTTTCTCTACAGTTTACCTGGTTAGAATATTCATTTTCTTCCTTGGTGTCCTGCTTTTTATTAACATATCAGTCCAATGGCTCATCCTTATAAGAAAATCTCTCATTCTTTCAAGTAAACTGATGTCCACTTGATTGTTTCTCTGCGGATATAAAGACATTGTCAGAACTTTTTCAGTAAATGTCTATTATCCTTGATCTTAGTAAAAATCAAATAAACATCACTCATCTGTACCCTCTAGATTAACCACCTCTAGTACTTTAGTCTTCCTTCATAGGATCATCTTCTATCCCTTCATCTTTGATGTTCTGCCTAACCACTGCCATTTCACCACCAAACATCTCACTATAATGACCTAGAAAAAAATTCAAACAAATGTTTAAAGAATATAAACAAAAACAGGAGGTTTGAATACTAACTGTTAAATATGATATATTTAGTTCCCTACTTTTTCTCCATCCTTTCTACCACCTAGTTTTAACCTATACTACATTACTTTAGTTTAAGGTGAGTTAGATCCCTACATATTTTTCTTCTAAGCAGATTTTCTATTTTCCTTTCTACTTCTTGATTCTATGAAATTGGGGGTGTTTTTAATGTCACTTATCACTTATACCTAATGAACTTTCTCTTATTTCTGAGTTCCCTAAAAGTAAAGGTAAAGCAAGCTTGTTATGATGATGGCACACATATTTGTATTTACTGTGAGTGCTAACAATTCTCCCTAAAGACCCCTTGGCAACGTTAACAACTCAGCCTGCATTCTGGTCCTGACCTCAGTGTGGACTCCAGACATGTAGTTTATCTCCATTCTCACCCCCTGATCTCCAAGGCATTTCCATGTTCTAATTAAAATTAAGGTTAATTCAGTTTTTCATGTTTGACAACCATTCATATTATTTCCTGCTCTACTCATCATCTCCCCACCACTAATACATGTTTCTTCTTGCTTCTGGGCCAAAGTGTAATTGAAATAAACACAAGAAAGCCATTACCTGAGGGTTCCTTGTGACTATAGTTTACCTAGTTTGATCTTCCTGCTGTTTTCAGTTTCACTCCATTCTTCCCTTGGAGCTAGCCCCAGACTATTGTCTCAAGCATACGGGGTATATAAAATGTATCTATATATGGAAAACATAGCTAATTAACCTAACTGAAGGATAGTGACCAACTAATGTTAGCCTGACTTGGGATTGCAAAACTAAAATCAATTGGTCAAGGAAATTGCCTCCTAAAAATATATTCATTGTGATTAAAGCAAGAAAGTGAAGTGTTATAAATGAGTCAGTCAAGGGGCAAATGACATGAGGGTATTTAAGAAGATCATCTCTGGGGCGCCTGGGTGACTCAGTCTGTTAAGCCTCCGACTTCAGGTCAGGTCATGATTTCATGTTTGTGGGTTCAAGCCCCACATCAGACTCTGTGCTGACAGCTCAGAGCCTGGAGCCTGCTTCTGATTCATGCCCCCCTCTCTCTTTGCCCCTCCCCACTCTTGCTCTGAATCTCTCTATCTCAAAAATAAATAAAACATTAAAAAAACTAAAAAAAACAAAAGAAGATCATCTCTGTTATATGTTTTGCCATTTTAAATCTTACCATGAATAATAAAAGCATCTTTAGATAATTTGATATTTGCTTTCCAAGCAAGAAATTTCTGCAAATTACATAGAACAGCTTGATAAGTATCAATTATCTCTGTATATAAAAGATGTAGGGAACTGAAAGAAAAAGCTAAAAATTTTTAGGTAAAGAAATAGCTACACAAGTAACATCTCATGAGTCACTTCTCTCTCATTAGGATCACATAATAAACCAACTGAGCAAGTTTAACATCACTAAGGATGATGTGTATATCATATACCCCTGGTATGATTTATAGTATTCTTTTTATAAAAAAAAAAAACCTAGAACCCCTGTCAAATTATGAAGAAAAACTTCATGAAAAAACAAACTGAGGGACATTCTACAAAATATCCGATGAATGTTCCTGAAAGCTGTCTACGTGTGAAAAACAAGGTAAGACTATGAAATTCAAGAAACCAGAGATTGCTAAGGAGTCACGATAGCTAAATTTCTTGATGTATCCTTGATTGAACACTAGAAAGAAGAGGGTAAAATGGAAAAACTGGTGAAATCCGAATAAAGTCTGTTAGTTAATAGGAATGTACCACTGTCGATCTCTCCATGTACCACAGAAATGTAAAATGATAACTTCAGAAGAAACTGAAACTGATACTGGGTTAAGGCTGTATAGGAACTGCCTGGACTACCTCTGCAACTTCTCTATAAATCAAAAATTGTCCCAAAATAAAAGCTCTATTTAAATGAACCAAAGGGGGTAACTGGATGGCTCAGTCTTTTAATCATCCAACTCTTGATTTTGGCTCAGATCACGATCTCACAGTTCCTGGATTCGAGCCCCTCATGGAGCCCTGCACAGAGCTTTGAGCAGGGCTCACACTCACAGTGTGGAGCCTGCTTGCGATTCTCTCTCTCTCCCTCTTTCTGCTCCTCCCCCAATCTCTCACTTTCTCTCAATAAATAAACTTTTAAAAATACAAAAGTGAGTAAACAAAAGACCAAAAAGAAATGTAAAATTGGGACCAAATATATTTATTAAGTGAAAACCATTCACAAATATTCACTGAAACTCTACTATTTGATGAATGGACATTCGAGATAGAGAATGAATAATATACTGGTACATATCAGTCAAAACTCAACAGTCCAATGGAGATGTAAGACTTAGCAAATGAGGAAACAGGATCCAAAATGATAGATGGCAGCAAAGGACTCAGAGCCTGGCAACCTAAACTCCGGACTTAGGTCTTCCATATAGGCCCTTTATGATCTTGAGCTAATTAACTAATTTTCCGGTACCTGAAACTTTTTAAGATAGGAAAAATCTATGAGACTATCTTTACTTGAAAACTTAAAAACTATGACCTTCCCTAATTTAATTTTAATAATATTCCAAGTTACTGCAAGTGCTCTGTAAACTATTATCTTTCAGCTCTAAGGTATCCTCCTATACTCTGTCAGGGAGCAGGCGCTGAGGCTCTACAAACTCATTTCTTTCTTACCAGCTCTACCATTAGAGGACACTAGAGGGAGACTGCAAGCCTGGAAGAGGAAGAGGGGACTTCCTTGTTCCTTCCTCTTTGCTACCTGTGGGCTTCCTCTGCTCACTGTGTCTGTGAGCATCCCCCAACCTCACTGTTCACCCCCGCAACCTTGATTTCTTTCCAGAACAGCAGCTGTGTTCCGACTTAGAGGCGCTCACCTCATCACACCCTCCTCAGGAACACCTGTGTTAGCCAGCAGCACCCTTTCCTCAGGGGTGGTGTCCTTGCCTTCGTCTGGGCTCAGAGACACTAGCAGCAGCCCCTCTTCAGATATTTGAGTTTCAACTCCTCAGGTTCTTCTTCCAAGATTTTAATAATGTTTTCTTTAAGGTTTACTAATTCTAACTGCTACCTTTTATTTTCTATCCCTAGGGGTGGCAGCTACTTTCTTCAAATGCTATATCTGTGGTATTTCAGGGATTATTCTTTTTCAAATAACTAGTTAACAGTTTTGATTTAGTTAATCATTCTTTATAGCAAACATTTTTTTTTCGTAATAACTGCTATGTTACTATCTTCTTATTTGGCCCTGAAAAGCCAGATTAGCAATAGAATAAAGAGTGAGTCTAACAGATAACGAGCTGAAAATATAGAAAACATATCAGCTGTATGATAGGAAACATAAAATGAAGTAAAATTTAACATGTATCCTTAAACTGAAATAGACTGTTTAACATGGGAAAACTAGAAAATGAAAAATATAGGGGCACCTTGGTGGCTAAGATGATTAACTGTACAACTCTTGATCTCTGCTCAGGAAATTACCCTGCAGGTTCATAAAATTGAACCCAGTGTCGGGCTCTGTACTGGGTTTGGAGCCTGCCTGGGATTTTCTCTATTCCTCTCTCTCTGCGCCTCCTCCTGCTTGTGCAAATCAATCTCCCAAAATAAATAAATAAATACTTTTTTTAATGAAAAATAAAGCACATATTGCCTTTCAAAAGAGATTGATTAACATTGGTACTAATTCTATTTGACACCATATACAGGCATGACCCCTGGTGAGATAAGAAATCTATAACCTGAATTCCTTACATAAAGAGTCCAGAGAATGACATCACAGCTCAAACTCCACATAATCTCTATTACATCCCATCTATGGAATGCTATGTAACCATTTATGATGCTAACGTTGACCTAAATGTACATAGACAGAATAGATTGGAGAAATGGGGGCAGTATCTTGCTTATCCCATCTGGCTTTTTAATTTTTTACATAAATAAATTACATATATAAATTTACATATTTTTTATTTTTTTATTTATTTTTAATAGTCAAATTTTATTTGTCAAATTGGTTTCCATATAACACCCAGTGCTCTTCCCCACAAGTGCGCTTCTCCATTACCACCACCTACCTTCTTCCTCCCCCACCCCCTTCAACCCTCCGTTTGTTTTCAGTATTCAATAGTCTCTCAGGTTTTGCATCCCTCTCTCTCCCCAACTCTCTTTCCCCCTTCCCCTCCCCATGGTCCTCCATTAGGTTTCTCCTGTTAGACCTATGAGTGAAAGCATATGGTATCTGTCCTTCTCCTCCTGACTTATTTCACTTAGCATGACACCCTCGAGGTCCACCCACTTTGCTACAAATGGCCATATTTCATTCTTTCTCATTGCCATATATTACTCCATTGTATATATATACCACATCTTCTTGACAAGCTATCCTAAAATTTGTATGGAACCACAAAAGACCCCGAATAGCCAAAGTAATATTGAAGAAGAAAACCAAAATGGGAGGCATCACAATCCCAGACTTTAGCCTCTACTACAAAGCTGTCATCATTAAGACAGTATGGTATTGGCACAAAAACAGACACATAGACCAATGGAATAGAATAGAGAACCCAGAACTGGGCCCACAAATGTACAGCCAATTAATTTTGACAAAGCGGCAAAGAGTATGCGATGGAAAAAGACTGCCTCTTTAGCAGGTGGTGCTGGGAGAACTGGACAGCAACGTGCAGAAGAATGAAACTAGACCACTTTCTTACACCATACACAAAAATTAACTCAAAATGGCTGAAGGGCCTGAATGCGAGACAGGAAACCATCAAAACCCTCGAGGACAAGTAGGAAACAGCCTCCTTAACCTCAGCCACTGCAATTTCCTACTCGACACATCCCCAAAGACAAGGGAAATGAAAGCAAAAATGAACTATTGGGACCTCATCAAGATCAAAAGCTTCTGCACTGCAAAGGAAACAATCAAGAAAACTAATAGGCAACTGACAGAATGGGAAAAGATAGTTGCAAACGACATATCAGATAAAGGGCTAGTATCCAAAATCTACAAGGAACTCACCAAAGTCCACACCCGAAAAATGAATAATCCAATGAAGAAATGGGCAGAAGATCTGAACAGACACTTCTCCAAAGAAGACATCCAGATGGCCTACAGGCACATGAAACAATGCTCAACATCACTCATTACCAGGGAAATACAATTCAAAACCACACTGAGATACCACCTCACGCCAGTCAGCGTGGCTAAAATGAACAAATCAAGAGACTATAGATGCTGGTGAGGATGTAGAGAAATGGGCACGCTCCTACACTGTTGGTGGCAAAGTAAACTGGTGTAGCCACTCTGGAAAACAGTATGGAGGCTCCTCAAAAAACTATTATAGACCTCCCCTATGATCCAGCAATAGCACTGCTGGGGATCTACCCAAGGGATACAGAAGTCCTGACACATAAGGGCAAGTGTACCCCAATGTTCATAGCAACACTGTCAACAATAGCCAAATCATAGAAAGAGCCTAAATGTACATATTTTTTAAAAATAGACAATGCCTAGATTTATATATTAAAAAGTTAATAATAATTACCCCTAACAAGTAGGAAATTGTGCAGAAAAAGGGATCTTATACTTTTCACTTTATAAGCTCTTACCTACTATCTTGCTTTTTTTGCAGTAAACATATATCAATTTCACTTTTACAAAAGGGTCCATGTATGTGGATATGAAAAATTATACAATTCCTATCTCTGGAGATTTAAAATTTCAAAGGTATTATCATACTGTATCTTCTAAGTTATAGCAAACATGGAAGCCACACTAATATTTTCACTAACTCAGTTACTACACTCCTCCCTGTACCTCCCAGTCTTAACTCAACTACCTCAACTTCCCTGGACTGGCATCAAATGGTATTTACCCCTGCCTCACACGTGCACCCAAATACTCCAGGCCATGGCTTCCCTCCACAATCTTCACCGTGCCTGCAATGCCTGGGCCTTCATTACATCCCTCTTGTTCTTCCCATTCCTCAACAGCTCACTCGGCAAAACTCTTTATCAAGTCCTTTTTCATACTCTTACTTTACATATGTGTGGTGTAGACAAATTTTTCTTATAGTGTGGTAACAAAACCAAAAACATTAACAATTATAACATCCTATTACTGCTCTAACAGAGACTGGTATTTAATTCTTTGTTGCTCTACATAAAGATTTTTTAAAGTGTTTAAAATGTCTTTTTAGACTTTTAATTGATGATGGGATAAATGATATTCACATTAATAAAAATCAACTCAACCTGGAATCAGTTAGATTCTTTTCATAGGGATTATCACCAGTAACCTCCCCAAGGATGCAGTTTACCCAAACAAATGATTGATTCTAAATTACCCTCCTGGAAGCTGACAGTCACTCCATCCATGCTTCCAAATACCACTCAGTCCAAACTTTTTTCAGTTTTTACACAAGACCTTAATTTCTCTTCCTCCCAAAAGCAGATGATATTTTTAAAGCATCTGCATAGCTCAAACTAAGGTAATTCCTAGTGTTGGTAAAAAGTTGGAAGACAGGATGGTACACTCATTGATGGCCCTGCTTTCTAGCCAATCTTTCACTTTCTGCCTGTACTGAAAACTTGAGGTTTCTAGGGGCCATACTTGGTATCAGTTTCCACTTTCAAGCAAAAGCAGAATAATAGTTAACTCTGATCTTTAGCATGAAGGCAGAGTGAAACTGTCCTTTCCTACAAAAGGAAAACAGGTTAATAATGGTGATCAGCAACTAAATTCCAGTGTGCTTTTGTAGTTCCTGAGTCCCTCTGTTCAACACACACACACACACACACACACACTCACACACACACACACACACACACACACACACACACACACACACACACCATTGACCTCTGCCTGCACCCCCATCACAAACCTAGAATGTAAGAAATGAGAGCGACCTCAGAGATCCTTAGTGACCAGCTGACTGCCTTCTCTCCTCTAGTCTGGCCAGCACAGAGGGCAAACAAATTATAAATAACATGGGCTCACTTCCAATTCAAGCAATCATGACAATTCTGGAATTTTTTTTTCCATTTTTGTTTATAATTTACATCCAAGTTAGTTAGCATATAGTGCAGTAATGATTTCAGAAGTAGAATCCAATGATTCATCCCCTTCATATAACACCCAGTGTCATCCCAAGTGTCTTCTTTAATGGTCCTTGCCCACTTAGCCATTCCCCCAGCCACAATCCCTCCAGCAACACTCTGTTCTCTATGTTTACGAGTCTCTTATGTTTTATCTCCCTCCCTGTTTCTATATTTTTTTGCTTCCCTTCCCTTATATTCATCTGTTTTGTATCTTAAACTCCATATATGAGGAAATTCATATGATATTTGTCTTTCTCTGACTAATTTCACTTAGCATTATACACTTTAGTTCCATCCATGTTGTTGCAAATGGCAAGATTTCATTCTTTTTTATTTCAAGTAATACTCCATTGTGTGTGTGTATGTGTGTGTGCGTATCACCTCAAAACAGCATACCTGTATCCCTTGGATAAATACCTAGTAGCGTAATTGCTCAGCTGTAGAGTAGTTCTATTTTTAACTTTTTGAGGAAACTCCCTACTGTTTTCCAGGGTCACTGCATCAGTTTGCATTCCCACCAGCAATGCAAAAGGGATCCTCTTTCTCTGCATCCCCACCAACATCTGTCATTGCCTGAGTTGTTCATCTTAGTCATTCTGATTTGTATGAGGTAGTGTTTGTATTTCCATGAAGATGAGGGATGTTGAGCATTTTTTCATGTGTCAGCCATCTGGATGTCTTTGGAAAAGTGTCTATTCATGTCTTCTGTCCATTTCTTCACTGAATTATTTGCTTTTTGGGTGTTGAATTTGATAAGTTCTTTATAGATTTTGGGCACTAACCCTTTATCTGATATGTCATTTGCAAATATCTTTTCCCATTCCATCAGTTGCCTTTTAGTTTTGCTGATTATTTCCTTTGCTGTGTAGAAGTTATTTACCTGGATGAAGTCCCAGTAGTTAATTTTTGCTTTTGTTTCCTTTGCCTCTTGAGACATGTCCAGTAAGAAGTTGCTGTGGCCAAGATCAAAGAGGTTTTTGCCTTATTTTTCCTTGGGGATTTTGATGATTTCCTGTCTTAGGCTTTTTCGTCCTTTTTGAGTTTATTTTTGTATATGGTAAGAAAATGGTCCAGGTTCATTCTTCTGCATGTCACCATTTGCTGAAGAGACTGTCGAGTTTTACCAATACCATTTGCTGAAGAGACTGTCTTTATTCCATTGGATATTGTTTCCTGCTTTGTCAAAAATTAGTTAACCGTATGTTTGTGGGTCCATTTCTGGGTTTTCTATTCTGTTCCTTTGATCTATGTGTCTGTTTTTGTGCCAGTACCATTGTGTCTTGATGATTACAGTTTTATAATACATCTTGAAGTCCGGGATTGTGATGCCTCCAGCCTTGGTTTTCTTTTTCAGGATTTCTTTGGATATTCAGGGTCTCTTCTGGTTCCATAAAAATTTTAGGATTGTTTGTTCTAGCTCTCTGAAGAATGCTGGTGTTATTTTTATAGGGATTGCATTCAATATGTAGATGTTCAATATGTTGCTTTAGGTGGTATCAACATTTTAACAATATTTGTTCTTCCAGTCCAGGAGAATGGAATATTTTTCCCTTTTTTGTGTGTGTCTTCTTCATTTTCTTTCATAAGCTTTCTATAGTTTTCAGTGTCTGGATATTTCACCTCTTTGGTCAGGTTTATTCCTAGGCATTTTATGGTTTTTGATGCAATTGTAAATGGGATCAATTCCTTGATTTCTCTTTCTGCTGCTTCAATATTGGTATATAGAAATGCAACCTATTTCTGTACATCGAATTTTTTAAACTTTATTTATTTTTGAGAGAGAGACAGAGTGTGAGCAGGGGAAGGGCAGAGAGAGAGGGAGACACAGAATCCAAAGCAGGCTCCAGGATTGAAGCTGTCAACACAGAGCCTAATGTGGGGCTCGAACCTACAGACTGTGAGACCATGACCTGAGCTGAAGTTGGACACTCAAATGACTGAGCCAACCAGGCACCCCTGTACATTGGTTTTATATCCTGCAACTTTACTGGATTAACGGATCAGTTCTAGGAGTTTTTTGGTGGAAACTTTTGGGTTTTCCATATAGAGTATCATGTCTGTGGAGACTGAAAGTTTGACTTCCTCTTTGCTGACTTGGATACACTTTTATTTCATTGTGTTGTCTGATTGCTGAGGCTAGAACTTCCAATACTATGTTAAGTAACAGTGAGAGTGGACATCTGTGTCATGTTCCTAACCTTAGGGGGAAAGCTCTCAGTTTTTCCCCATTGAGGATGATATTAGCAGTGGATCTTTTGCATATGGCCTTTATGATCTTGAGGTATGATTTTTCTATCCCTACTTTCTTGACGGTTTTTATTAAGAAAAGATGCTATCTTTTGGCAAATGCTCTCTCTGCATCCATTGAGAAGATAATGTGGTTCTTCTTCCTTTTATTCATGTGATGTATCTCATTGATTATTTTGTGGATATTGTACCAGCCCTGCGTTCCAAGTATAAACCCCACTTGATCATGGTGAATAATTCTTTTAATGTATTGCTGGATCCGATTGGCTAGTATCTTGAGAATTTTTCATCCATGTCATGAGGGAAGTTGGTCTGTAATTAATTCTCTTTTTGAGTGCGGTCTTTGTCTGGTTTTAGAATCAGGGCAATGCTCGCCTCATAGAATGAGTTTGGAAGTTTTCCTTCCATTTCTATTTTTTGGAATAGCATCAAGAGAATAAGCATTAAGTCTTCTTTAAATGTTTTGTAGAATTCCCCCTGGAAAGCCATCTGACCCTGGACTCTTGTTTTTTGGGAGATTTTTGATTACTAATTCAATTTCCTTACTGGATATGGGTCTGTTCAAATTTGCTCTTTCTTCCTGTTTCAGGTTTGGTAGCTTTTATATTTCTACCAGTTTTTCAATTTCTTTAAGATTGCCCAATTTGTTGGCTTATAATTGCTCATCGTCTTCTTTTATTACTGTTTGTATTTCTGCTGTGTTGGTTGTGATCTCTCCTCTTTCATTCTTAATTTTATTTATTTGGGTCATTTCCTTTTTCCTTTTGATCAATCTGGCTAGGGGTTTATCAATTTTGTTAATTCTTTCAAAGAACCAGCTTCTGGTTTCATTGATCTATTCTACTATTTGTTTTTTGGTTTTGTTTTTGTTTGTCTCATAACATTGATTTCTGCTCTAATCTTTATTATTTCCCATCTTCTGCTGGTTTTGGGTTTTATTTGCTGTTCTTTTTCCAGCTCTTTGAGATGTAAGGTTAGGTTGTGTATCTGAGATCTTTATACCTTCTTTAGGAAGGCCTGGATTGCTATATACTTCCCTCTTATGACCTCCTTTGCTGCATCCCAGAGGTTTTGTGCTGTGGCGCTACCATTTTCATTGGTTTCCATGTACTTTTTAATTTCCTCTTTAATTTCTTGGTTAACCCATTCATTCTTTAGTAGAGTATTCTTTAATCTCCCAATATTTGTGGTCTTTCCAAATTTTTTCTCATGGTTGATTTCAAGTTTCATGGCATTATGGTCTGAAAATATGCACGGTATGATCTCATATTTTTGTACTTGTTGAGGGCTGATTTGTGTCCCAGTACATGATATATTCTAGAGAATCTTCCGTGTATAGTCAAGAAGAATGTGTATTCTGCTGTTTTAGGATGAAATGTTCTGAATATATCTGTTAAGTGCATCTGCTCCAGTGTGTCATTCAAAGCCATTGTTTCCTTGTTGATGTTCTGCTTAGATGATCTGTCCATTGCTGTAAATGGGGTGCTAAAGTGCCCTAATAATATGGTATTATTATCAATGTGTTTCTTTATGTTTGTGATTAATTGAATTATATATGGGTTCTCCAACATTGGAGGGATAAATATTTACAATTCTTAGATCTTCTTAGTGGATAGACCCCTTATGATATAATGTCCTTCTTCATCTCTTGTTATAGTCTTTATTTTAAGACCTAGATTGTCTGGTATAAGCAAGGTTACTCTGACTTTCTTTTGGTGACCATGAGCATTATAGGTGGTTCTCCATCCCCTTACTTTCGATCTGAAGGTGTCTTTAGATCACAAATAGATCTCTTGTAAACAGCATACAGGTGGATCTTGTTTTCTTGTCCATCCTGCTATTCTATAGCATTTGATTGGCGTGTTCAGTCCATTGTCTTTTAGAGTGAGTACTGAAAGATATGAATGTATTGGCATTGTATTGCCTGCAGAGGTGGAGTTTCTGGTGTTGTTCTCTGGTCCTTTCTAGTCTTTGTTGCTCTTGGTCTTTTGTTTTGTTTTGTCTTTTCTCCCCTCAGAGAATCTCCTTAAAATTTCTTAAAGGGCTGGTTTCGTAGTCATGAACTCCTTTAGTTTTTGTTTTTCTGGGAAACTCTTTATTTCTCTTTCTATTTTGAATGACAGCCTTGCTGTGTAAAACATTCTTGGCTGCATATTTTTCTGATTCAGCATATTGAATATATCCTGCCACTCCTTTCTGGCCTACCAAATTTCTGTGGTTAGGTCTGCTGTGAACCTGATCTGTCTTCCCTTATAGATTGAAGACTTTTTTTCCTTTACTGCTTTCATAATTCTTTCCTTTCTGTGTATTTTGTGAATTTGACTATGATATGCCTTGTTGAGGGTCAGTTTTGTTGAATATAATTGGAGTGCTCTGTACTACCTGAATTCTGATGTCTGTGTCTTTCTCCAGGTTAGGAAAGTTTTCTGCTATGATTTGCTCACATAAACCTTTTACCTCTTTTTGTCTCTCTTCATCTTCTGGGACTTCTAAGAGGCAGATGTTATTCCTTTTTAATGAATGACTGAGTTCTCTAATTCTTGTATCTCTTGTACTCTCTTGCTTTAGTTTCCCTCTTTTTTTTCCTGCTTCATTATTCTCCATATTGCATTATTCTCAATATTGCATCTGAGTTATAGCATTTTTAATTTTGTCCTGACTAGATTTTACTTCTCTTAGCTCCATAAAAAGGGATTCTATGCTTTTTTTCAACCCCAGCTAATACTTTTATTATCAGGATTCTGAATTCTAGTTCAGACATCTTGCTTATACCTGTGTTAATTAAGTCCCTGGTTGCATTTCTTCATGTTCTTTCTTTTGGGCTGAATTTCTTCATTTTGTCATTTTGGAGGAAGAAAAAGAATTAATAAAATAAAAAGTTAAAATTAAAAAATTGAAAACGAAACAGAAAAATCAAATAAAGGATGCTAGATCCTAGGGTGTGTTTTGGTCTGGTTGTTGAAGAATCTTGATAGAATAGAGAAAAAGGGGAAAAGAAGAAAAATAAGAAAACTTTTAAAATTAAAAATAATGTATACAATAAAATAGAATAAAATGAAATGAAGAGTATAAAATAGAATTTTAAAACTTCACAAAAAATTTAAAAATTAAAACAGTAAGAAAAATAAAGAAAAATCTTTTTTATGAGAACAGAAAAAAATGTAAAATTTTCTTATTCAAGAATAAGAAAAGAAAAAGGAAAAATTTTTAAGAATCGATTAGATGGACCTGCCAGCAGAATGAAATCCACATCAAATTACATCCAGTTTCCCCTAGAAGTCTAACTATGAAGCACTCTATAGTATGTACACTAAGCAGGCAGGGAGACTTGTGGTTCTCTAAGGCCTGAGCTTGGTGAGAGTAGTTGGACAGAGCTTGGTGTGATGGCTCCATTCTCCACTATGTGGTGCTACTTAGCTTACTGTGTGGATCTGTGTAGCACGTGTGCACGTGTATGCACATGCATGGAGGGATGAAAATGGCATCACCCAGCTTCTCAGCCTCTGACATCAGATCTCTGCACTCTCCCTGACCAGCAATCAAGCACCCCTCCTTTGTCTCCGGCTGCTGTCCACTTCCTGCTTCTATAATATCTGCATCCAAACCATCAGCTTGCCAGTCAGCACCTCCCTCCTGATTTATATCTCATATGGGGCTGTGTTTCCAAACACCTCCCTTCTAAAAGTCCTGAGGCAGGGACCTGGTCAGATCCTCTGAGGAAGTGTCTCGCCAGCCAATGGCCAGGTGCCAACTTGCCCCCAGGAACGTTGATGTGATTGTGCTGCTGCAGAGATCACAGATTGTAGCCAGGTGCCAATTTGCCCCCAGAAAAAGTTTATGTAATCGTGCAGCAGCAGAGATTCACAGATTATGGTGAAACATAATACACAGCTGGCGCCAGGTTTCACCACACCCTGACATATTTGTTCCAATACCAACAAACATGTTCTTTTCTCCAAGGTCCATTGGGACCTTTGCCTGTGGGGAGGCCATATGACCTCTTGACCAAATGCCCTCCTAGCAGAGCAATCACTTCTCTCCATTTGGGCTGTAAACCCCTCAGACCTTGCTGCCTGCTCCTGAGATTCACCCTTCCCACCAGAGCAGGTATTGAGCTGTGGACTTTCTGACTCTGTGATCCCCTGTTTATAGAGTCCTTTGGTATTGAAACCCTCTCCTTTCTCCTGTCTCCCTTTCTTGTTCAGTCCCTGGTAGCTGTTTCCATTTTTTCTCTTTCTCTCCAGCTGCTTTCAGGGAAGTGCTTTCCCTGCACTCTTCCCCCTTTCTCTGTCCCCTCTCCACAAAAACAGCTCCCAATCATTCAAGACTTCTCTCCCCTCCAGTTCACATTTCTGTGCCATGTGCTTGCTGAGTTCTGTGGCTCAGGTTATACAGACTGTTGTGTTAATTCTCAGATCAATTTTCTAGGTGTGCACAATGGTTTAGTGCTGATCTAGCTACATTTCAGGGATGAGAGAAGCTGAGAACTGCCATGCTACTCCACCATCTTGACCCCTCCCTCTGGAGTATTTTTTAAAATAGATCAATATTTGGGGTCACTCAAAGATTTGTAATTCTCTACTTCCTAACCTGAGTCCCAAATTGCTGACAAGGTTGAGTTTAAAGTAGAATTACTGGAAAACAAAATTCACAGAGAAATATCTCAGTCTCTTCCTCCTACAGGTTTATCCACTAGTTTTCTCCTCCAGAGATCAGTAGAAAGAGCTCAGGACAGAACAGGAAAAAGATGTACAGGAATAGGTACTGGAGCTGCATGCTCTCAAAGTGCTTGTTTTTGCTTCTATCAATGCAGCAAGTCTTGTGCAAGGCTATTGTTACTGGGACCTGAATGAAACTGCTGGTAAGTATAATATCTATTTATTTACTTTCTTATAGTTTACTGTCAAGTTGGTTTCCATATAACACCCAGTTATATATCACTCATCCCAACAAGTGCCCTCCTCCATGCCCATCACCCATTTTCCCCTCTCCCCCACCCCCATCAATCCTCAGTTTGTTCTCAGTATTTAAGAGTCTCTTATGGTTTGCCTAATATCTATTTATTTTAAAGTTAGGTAAACCAAGGTAGAGAACAGATAAATAGCATTACTGAAGTTAAGCAACAAGCTGGTGGCAAATCCAGAATTAATATGCTTGATTCTTGGTTCCTACATAATCTAGTTTATTTTTACTATACCATGCTTCTTATCCTGGCATGATCCCAGGTCGACATCCAGTGTGTGGCCCAGGAAATTATAATACATCAAAGCTAGTTTCTTCAGAATTGTCCAAAATCCCTCTCATTTTGCTTCCATTGGGCTCAGATATTCTGCTGCTACTATATTGTATATCTTGAGACCAACATTCAAGAGACATCTGCATATGTCACTAGAATAACTCTTCCAATACAGTTCACAACATCATGATTGACCCTGCTCATCTTGCTGTCTTCTTTATTCTGGTTGGGAGTTTATCCAGTCATCTCCCTGTTGAACTACAGAATTGATTCATTTCTTCTAGTTGATTAGATCTCCCTTCTCACTGCTCAGTAGGTTTTCGCTTGAAGCTCTGACCTACATCAAAAACTGTATCCATCCATCTAACTCACCTGAATCCATGCCAAATGATAGTGGATTTAGAGGACCACAGAGTGCAGAGCTCTTGCCTTTGAAATGTTATTATCAGCTCGCATAGTAAGCTATACGTAAAACCTCCAAGCAGGAAACACAACCAATTAGCAGCACTGAAAAGTTATTTGAATGCTGCTGTAGAGACCTAGGACTACCATCATACTGCGTTTAGCCAAGGGAGTTGTATTTTAGAACCACAGAAATTTAGCCACAGCTACTAAAGGGTAAAGTTAGTAATAGGGCACTTGGGGAAAGAAGGAAAAGAGATAGGGATCTTTTGTGGAAATTACAGATTTTTGTCTTTTTACCTACTTGATTTTCTGATTTGTGAAGGAAGAAACTCTGTAATATTGAAAATATACACCTTCTAACAAGTGAAAATAATGCTTATCATCTCCATAGGAAAAAAAAGGGAAAGAAGGAGAAAGAAATGTAGGGCTCCAATGTGGCACTGCAATGTCATGTGTCCCATTGTAATTTCATGGCCCCCCTCTCTTTCTCTCCTTTTTGTCTCTTCACACAAGGGGTTACCTCCCCTCCATGCTTACACTTGTTATCTCCCCCACTTCATATACATGCACCTCAATCCTGCCAAGCTCTTCCCTCTGACTGTGGAGATCCTTCTGCCACTCCACAGACTGATTTCCTGGGTGTTCCAAGTGATCTGGCCTCAGTTGAAGCTGTGTTTGAAGGACGAGGAAAATCCAGTCCCTCTACTTTTCCACCATCTTAACTCTGCCCAATCTGTGTCCCATTGTAAAAAGTGACTAAAGTGCAAGTAATGAAATATGCAAATATTTCACTAACATTAGCTAGTCCTTTATTATGTCTGTGATTGGAGAGATGAAGAGGATGCTATAACAGCAATGCAAAGGGATAAATCCAAATGGTAATGAAGCTGGGATGAGGCAAATCACTAATGGTTTATTCTCTCATAAGTCAGCTACTTAAAAAGAAACATCAACAAAACAGTAAATTTCCTCCATTTATATGATGTGTATCTTTACATAAAAAGTAAGCAGAGAGTCAATGATGTGACCATTGATAAACTATAATTATATAGAGCACTCTGAATAAGTTACCCAATTGGTGTACAACAAAGCAGCTTAAAGCAACATTTTCCTTGCTGAGGAGTCTACAGTTAGGGCTGACCT
>PJEM01018505.1:0-18626 GCA_004023845.1 Helogale parvula | reverse complement strand
CCCGAGTTCGGTCAGAATCGTTTCCACTGTCTTCCTGTTCCAGCCGCTGGCCCGCTGCTGCGCCGGCCCGGGGGGCGCGTGGCCATGTCTGCAGTTTCCACACAGCCGGTGGGGACACCCAGTTGGTGGCGATGCGGGTAAGCCCTGCCCGTCATCCCTGCCAGATCTCACTGCTTCTCTTCGGGACATATTGGTGGTCGCCGTTGTGTCTTCAGTGAGGCAGCAAGTGCAGAAGCGCAGAGCTGCACGTCCACGTCAAGGGTGAAGGGCAGAGCCTTGACCACCGAGGCTGCTGGTCCCCCGGCTTTACGGGCACAGGCGCCCTCAGGCTCCCTGGTGCTCCCCAAACCCGCCCGAGACAAATGACAGTTCTGCCCCCTGCCCACCGGGTTTGTTTTCAGTGGTCGGGGAGCCAGGGTCTGAAGGTGCGCCGGTGCCGGCTGCCAGGGCCGAGGAAGGGCCTCTGGGAGCCCGGCTGGCAGCGAACCCGGCTCTCCCGAGAGCCTCCGGGGGGCTAGCGGCCCCGTCACGCACTGGCGCCCGGACTTCGGACCTCCACGGCTGCGGGGTAATAAACGGGTGCTGATGAAAACCACTAAGCTCAGGGGCGCCTGGGGGGCTCAGTCGGTTAAGCATCCGACTTGGCTCAGGTCATGGTCTCGCGGTTCATGAGTTCGAGCCCCGCGTCGGGCTCTGTGCTGGTGGCTCAAAGTAAATAAATAAACTTTAACAATAAAGTGATAGAAATCCGTTGACTCACTACACTCACCCATTTCCTCGACAAATGTTCTACAGGGCGCTGTGAGCCAGCAGCACCCGCCCCCGGCGGCTGGGACGAGGCGCTGCTGGAGGGAGACTGCTCAGGTGTGCCGGGCCCCCCGCCTGCTGCGTGCGCCCGGCTCTCCGTCAGCCCGCCTGCCGGGCACTGACTACGCGCGCCACGTCCCACCCCCACGGGAACCCTGTGACCTGGGGACCCCTCTCCCCACTCCCCACCGAGAGGCCTCAGGCTGGGACAGGGGCTGCAGGGCTCCAGGCGGCTGCTCGGGGATCCAGACCAGCAGGGACGCGCTAACGCTCACACTGGTGGCAGTCCTGCCTGGAGCTTCCTGCTTCGACGGAAGGAACGTACAGGTCACTCATTGACCTCCCTCTACACAGATCACTGTGTCCCAAGGGTGTGACCCCGCCTGACCTGAACCTCACCCTGGGGGACGGAGGCATCTTCTAAAGGAGGGGCCGGGAGAGCCAGCCGGTCACGCCCCCTCCTTCCTGCTAGTGGGTCAGGGTCAAGCTGCCTGCTCTCACGTGCGCCCCCGTACCTGCTCTGTCCAGAAGACGGAGAAGCGCAGTGAGTGCTCCCCCAGGAGGAGCCCCCTCCCCCAAGGGCAACTTTGGTTCTGGGTTTTCTTCACAAGTGCAGCTCACATCACACTGGGGTGACGGCACCTCACGTGGGGGAGGAAGATGTGGGTGCAGACAATGCCCCCTCCCGGGAAGGGTCGGGGGGAGACACCGGGTCCAAGGAGCTCAGATGGGAACTGGAATTGAGCCGGAATGATCTCAGCGGTGCCCTTGCTGGGGGCTGACCAAGAATGCTTTCAGACGGTACATCACAGAAGGGTCTAGAAGGACGATGTGGCCCAGCCTCCCTCCTCGATGCCCCAGAGGCCCGGTGGCCGGTGGACCCTTGGATCTGCAAAGCTGCGAACCTTCTGGCTTTTGACTTTGGACTCAATGAGAATATTTGCCCGCAGTGTTTTTGTGTGGCCAGCAGTGAGGTCTGTGGGCAGCGCCGTGGCCTCTCGTGGCTCTCGATTTTCAGTGGTGACAGTTACGAAAAGCATCCATTCTTGAGAAGCAGAAACAGCCTGAACCTCCAGGAATAACACATCATGTCCACAACACACACACACACACACACACACACACACACACACACACAGTCGGGACGCGGCTGGAAGCCTGGGGCCCTGCCAGCGAATGAACCAGAACCTCTGCTGACTGTAGAGCCCAGTTTCCATTTCGCAGCCGCCTTCCCGGGGCTGAGCCCCCTGATGCTCGTGAGCCCCACACAGCGCGATGTGCCCCCCCAGCCCGCAAGGCTGTGGCGCTGGGCAGAGCGTGGCCTACCTGCCATCTCCTTTTGAAAATAGGGCTGGATGAGCTCGCCGAATTTTGACTCGCGTGCTGCAGCCTCTTTCAAGAGTTGCCCACAGTGGACTGGAGGAGAGAGGAACAGAAAAGATAACCATGAAATTTTAAACAGAAGGAAGAAGGAGAAAAAAAGAGGCCCCAGTACTGCCTGCTGGGGGGAAAAAAGGTCACCAGAAAAAATATAAAAGGGTTTCTTCTGAGCGTGGGTGTGTGTCCGCGTGAGAGCAAATATCAAAAAGGACCCGGGAATAAAGAAGCAGCCGAGGAGGAAGGCTCGGAATGAAAAGGCAGGTATGTGGCAGAGAACGGAGTGAAAATGGACGGCGCAGGGGCGCCGGGGGGCTCAGTCGGTTGAGCGTCCGACTTCAGCTCTGGTCATGACTTCACAGTTCATGGGTTCAAGTCTCGCATCGGGCTCTGTGCTGACAGCTCCGAGCCCGCTTAGGATCCTCTGTCCCCCCCTCTCTCTGCCCTTCCCCAGCATGTGCACTCTCTCTCTTTCTCTCTCCATTTAATAAAAAGAAGGAAAGAAAACGGTCGGGGCAGGGAGCACACTGATGCCACCAGGGGCGCTCCCGCTGGGCCTCGGGCAGGCACAGGGTCCTGACTGGAGCTCTAGCCGGGGCTGAGGAGTCATGTCCAGGTGGGCGGCCGCCAGGAGGCACGTGTCCACACCGGTGTCACGCGGGGGTGGGGGGGCCCACGCGGCGGCAGGGACGTGTGTGCGGGAGACGGACGCACTCACCACGAAGGCGGCGTGCCGGGGCGGCCTGGCCAGCAGCCGCTCTCTGCGGACGGACGGCCCACGCGGGCTGGGGCCTTTCTGCCACGAGCCCCATCGTGTGTCCAGACCCCAGCCTGCGTGGCCAACAGGCGGGGCGCCCAAGGGCAAGCGCGGCGTCGACAGCGTACCCCTCAGAGCCAGAGCTGGAAGGTTCAGCAGTGTTTCCGTGAGGTATTGATGACACAGTCTTGCTTTTCTTAAGACCAAGGCATTTTCTTCATATTTTAAAGACACCAGAGGCGCCTGGGGGCTCCGTCGGTTAAGCATCCAAGCTCAGCTCATGATCTCACAGTTTGTGGGTTCAAGCCCCACGTTGGGCTCTGCGCTGGCAGCTCAGAGTCTGGAGCTGCTTTGGATTCTGTGTCTCCCTCTCTCTGCCCCCTTGCTCATTCTCTCTCTCTCTCTCTCAAAAATAAACATCAAAAAATTAAAAAAAAATAAAGAAACCAAAAACACCCCTAAAATGAACTGGGAAGGCGACGGTGTGGGGCAACGGCCATCAGGAAAGGCTCACCCCTCAGGGACAACGTGCTTCATTTGCTGTGAAAAGGACAGCAGCAGTGGCACCCAAGATGGCTGGCAGTGTCACCCGCTAAGGGACCCTGGGCAAAGACAAAGACCGATGGTATCCGGGACCGAGGGGTCCCGGGGGGAAGGGGACACGGGGGGTGGGGGGGCACAGAGAGGCAGGAAAATATATTTGAGGAGATTATGGCCAGAGAATTTCAACACCTGATGAAAAACTTTTTCAAAACTTGATGAAAAACACCGATCCACGGACCAGAGACTCTCTGAGGCCCACGCAGAACCAGCCCAAGGTAAATACTCCTTGATGCACCAGAGTGAGGTTTCTAGAAGGTAAAGACCAAGAGAAACCCGCGAGAGCAGCTGGGTGGGGAGATCCGCTGCACATGGCGGGAGGAGGATAAAAATAACCCGAGTTCCACCCGAGGCAACTCGGCCGTAGGACAACGGAAGGCCGAGTTCAACGTGCGAAGAGGAAAGCCTGTCGGCGTAGACGTCTGCGTGCCGCAGAAACGTCCTCAGGAGTGAAGGCGCAACACGGACATCATCAGACTGACGAAAGTGGAATTTGTCGCTGGCTGACTTGCACTACAAGAAACGCTAAAGGAAGTTCTTTGGGGGGAAAGACCGCGGTAGCGGGTGGAAACCGACATCTAAACAAATCAGGGTCGATATGTGTGGGTAGATCACAGGGCCTTTCCCCTTCGTGTCTTCATTTAAAAAGAAAAAGGAACCAAATGAGCAAAGTGAAAATAATTACAACACGCTGCAGAGTTTCCAACATGGAGAAATAAAATGTATGACAAAAAAACAAAAACAAACCAGTCGCACAAAGGGCAGGAGCAAAGTCAGTGGAAACACAGCAGTGTGGGTCCCTCTGTGATTATACGAGGAGCTAGAGTATTAATTCAAGGCAGACTGTGGTTAGTGGATGATGCTAGGTGACCCCAGAGCGTCCGTGGACACAGTAAAGCGAAGGCACGCAGCTAACAAGGCAGCAGAGGAAATGAGAGGGATTCCTGAAAAGCAGTTGGCAGGAAAGCATGAACAAAGAAGAGGGGACAGAAGACAAAACACTCAGGACAGGAGGCTTCAAACCATACTGAAAACCACTTAAAATGGAGAGAGGTACTGAACACTTCAATTAAAAGGCAGAAAATGTCAGACTGCATTAAAAAAAAAAAAAGCAAGGCCCAATTACATGTTGTCTCAATTACATATAGGTGTCTAAAGAAACATGTTCAGAATAGAAGATGCAGATGATTTAAAAGAAAAGAGCCTGGGGGGCTCAGTTGGTGAAGCGTCTGATTTCGGCTCAGGTCACCATCTCAGGGTTTGTGAGTTCGAGCCCCGCGTCAGGATCTGTGCTGACAGCTCAGAGCCTGGAGCCTGCTTCCGATCCTGTGTCTCCCTCTCTCTCTCTGCCCCTCCCCTGCTCTTGCTCTGTCTCTCTCATACAGAAACATTAAAATCAAAAGTAAAAAGAATATATGCCATACAGACACTAATTATAAGAGAGTGGCTATGTTACTATCAGAAAAGTAGACTCCAAGAAGGTAAGTGTTACCACAGAGACAGTGGACACCTCCTAACCATACAGGGTCATGTCGTCAAGAAGATACAGCAGGGGCTGCCTGGGTGCCTCAGGCACTTAAGTGTATGACTTGGGCTCAGGTCACAATCTCACAGTTTGTGAGTTCAAGCCCCACATCGGGCTCTTTGCTGTCAGCACAGAGCCCGCTTCGGATCCTCTGTCTCCCTTCCTCTCTCCCCTCCCCCACTGACATGGCTCTCTCTCTTAAAAATAAATAAACACTTAAAAACATAAATTTAAAAAATTATCTTTAAAAAAAACAAGAAGACACAGCAGCCCTCAGCACACATGCTCCCGGGAACAGAGCTTCACACGGCGCACAGCAGGGCCTGGCGAGCAGTAGATCTCCACAGGCAGAGCTGGAGATCTGAACACGTCTCTTTTGGTAACTAAATCATGGCAGTGAGAAACCATGAAGGACACAGAAGAACTGAGCAACACGGTTGAACACCTTCTCCTAACTGACATTTGTGGGTCACTACGTCCTGCAGAAGAGAAACTACGTACTCTCTTCCAGTGCACATGGGATTCACCAGGCTGAGCCATAAAAAAAAAAAAAAAAATCAGTGCACTTCAAGGGACTGAAATCATACAAGGTTAAGTTCCTGGAGCACACTGGAATTAGAAATCAGTACTCCTCCCCCAAACCTGGAAAACTCCCAAATATTTGGAAATTAAGCAATAGACTTCTACATTACATATAAGTCAAAAAAGAAACCCCAAGGAGGATAAGAAAACGTTTTGAACTGAATGATAAAACACAAGGCATTAAAATCCTGCGAGCTGCAGCTAAAGAAGCGTTTAGAGGACAATGTGTAGCGCTCAGCGCTTGTACTGGGAAAGATGGATTAAAGCCCCTGCCTCGCTTCACAATGTCCTGGGAAGAAAACCCTGTAATAATCTGCTCTTTCCTCAGGGCTCCCAGCAGCAAGGCTGGGGACACAGTCAGACCTGCAACTATATCGGGACAAGTTCAGTTTCACCTCGCTTGCTCCCCTCCCCCGCCTGGCCAGCACCCAGATCCATATGTTCCTCTCTGGTTCTTTCTACGTCTTCCCTGTCTGCGTGCTCAATAAAGTGCACTGCATACAACAGGCACTCAGTGAGGGCGATTATGATATTTTAATAAAATTCTGCAGGGTTGTCTCTGGTTAGAAAATTCATGCTCGCAGCAAAAAGAAAAGAATCGGAACTGTAGAATATGCCACTCTACAGAGGCAGCCCGTGTGATGTACGGACGTTCCTTCCGATGTGATCTGAGCGTACACTCAGACAGGAGGGCGTCCCGAACACGGCTGGCTGGCCCTCTGCCCCTCTCCCACGTGACCACGTACCCTGAACGTCAAGTCACCTTACGGGCTTCTTTTAGCTGCCCCTTCGCTTTGATGCCCCAGCGTATGGGTCTCCCACAGCTGCTTACGCATCCCTCTTACTAACACAGCTCAGGCGGCCGGTTTTCATCGTGCCCCCTTACCTCTTGCTCGGCATCTGAGCGCTCTGGTAGAATAAAATCCACAGACCGAAACCTCCGGGCCAGAGGATTCGCACAGTTCACGTGTGAACCCACGGTGCCTGGTCCTTCCAAAGGTTGTGCCTTATTCTTGAGAATCAACTGTAAACACAAGCATTCCAATCAGCCCTGTCGGCGTGAACGTGGGTTTGTTTGCTTGCTCAGAGCTGTCTGCCCACAACGGAAGGGTCCATAAATGGGGAGATGAGAGCGGAGCCAGGGGGTGGCCGCGGGGGCGCCCACAGGGGCTGAGCCCTGGATGCAGACGGGCCTCGTGATGTCTTGTACGTATCAAGAACGCCTTCGAGAAATGTGAACTTTCTGAGTCACAGGATGACTGGAAAAGGCCCCACATGGCCCTTTAGCTACAGAACAGAAACCATGATGAGCTTTCTCCTATTTTCAGTTTTGGGGAAAATCTAGGCCTATAATTTCACGTTCCGTGATTGGTGTGTGGGAAGCAAGGTGAATTTAAATATGCGTCTCTTGAAGGGCTCTGTTTGCGTGAACAAGATCGGGCACAGAGCTGGTTTCCGTAAGGCCTGGCGCTGGACTCCAGGGTCGCTGTTGAGACTTCCGGAGCCGCCCGCAGCCGACCACACTGTTCTCATGGCCGCGGTTCCAGCCGTCATACGACGGTCCCCTCGACACACACGCGGGGGCAGCGGCCAACAGACTCCTGCTCACTCTCTCCAAAGAAGCCACAACCACAGGGGTGCCTGGTGACTCCGTCGGTTAAGCATCTGACTCCAGCTCAGGTCGTGATCTCACAGATTGTGGGTTCGAGCCCCGCGTCGGGCTCTGTGCTGACAGCCCGGAGCCTGGAGACTTGCTTCAGATTCTGTGTCTCCCTCTCTCTCCGCCCCAGCTTATGCTCTGTTTCTCTCTCTCTCAAAAATAAATAAACACTTTTAATACATTTAAAAAAGGAAGCCACAATCCTAGCTGCAAACTCAGCCTTATAAGACTTCCAGAGGTAAAACCAAAAGAACGAATTATCTGAATAACAGTTTCGTTTTGGTTTTGGTTCTTTTTCAAATCGGTGGAAACGAAAGCGGTTTTCATCCCAAGGCCTCCAGAGTCCTCTCCCACACCCACCCAGCCAGAGCACTACTGTTCGGCACTTTCAAGAGGCTCCTGACAGGACTGTTACTATTTTTCGTTACTAATCAGAGTGATCGCTCAGCTCCCTATCTTCACGTTCCGGGTAGGACTTTCGTCACTGATCCCCGGCAGGTCTCGGTGGCTTTGGAATTTCACACTGGACGAGAAGCTTGATCCTTCTAGCAGGGCTGGTACGTGTACATCCGTGCGTGTTTGTAAACACAGATGTTTGCAGGGTGTGGCTGCAGAATCGGAGACGTACGTGGGGGTGTTTTCCTCTCTGGGGAGCGGGTCTCGCCTTCCCTTCACGAGAGCGTACTCGGGCCGGCGGAGCATTTATCAGAAGTGGCTGGGGCGGCGAACGCGGCCCTTTCGCTCCAGCAGCTGCACCGTGTCTGCCCTGCTCCTGCCTCCTTTCTGGCCTTGATCCTCCGGAGGGGAGGCTGGCATCCGAGACCCCCGGGGACCACCTCGGGACTGACCTGGGGAGCCGATTTCAGTATCTTCCTTTCCTCCTGGTAAAATATTTATTGAAACTGTATGAACGAGAAGTCTTCCCCTGGCTCAGAAATTGTTTGCCTGAAACCACGCGGACCCGGGCTGGGGAGCCAAACGGGACTGGAGAAAATAAATCCACAGCAGAGCTCCAGGTCAGGCAAGAGCTGTGGCTTCCAGGAAGGTCGCAGGGGCCAGAGGAAGCGCCCCTGCCGCAGAGCACGGAGAAGCCTCTGCTCCCAAGGAGATAAAATACGATGACTAGAAAACGCACCGGCTCTCTGGGCGGCGGACGTGTTCTTACTGGCTAATGTTTTTATGCCCATATTCTTAGGGAAGAACAGAACTACCCTGAAAACTGGTGACAGCAGAGAGCAAGAAAGAGAAGCAATGCTGACCTCCTCGCCACCCCCACAAGGCAGGAAAGCTTGGGCCGAGGGGCTGGGGGGGGGGGGGGGCAGGGGCAGGTTCTGGAAACAGGGCGCGGCCGGGGCACTCACCGTTGACAAGGCCATATTTCTGGGCCAGGAGGGCAGCCTGCAGACTTTTCCCGCTGCCCACGGGCCCGCAGAGCAGCACCCGCGGGGTGAACGGGGCGTTAGATCGATGGCTGGTTTGGGCGTAGGTCAGAGCTGGAAAGAGAGGATGTCAGCACAGTAAAGTCAGGTCCTGAAGAAATGGAGCCGCTCATGGCACCTGTGCCCGCGCTCAGCGGCGGTGATGCTCTCACGAAGCCGCCTGTGCGGCAGCCACGGGCCCTGCTTGGGCCTGGGCACTAAGGCGGAGGGGACTGGGGACCCACAGAAGCCACCTCCGAGCACCGTCCACCCTGCAGTTCCTCTAGCACCTGCGCCTCCCTCCTGGTCGAAGGGGGGCTGGGTGTGCTCCTGGGGGAATGGTCCCGGGACCCAGGAGGCAGGACGTGGGCTTGCGAGGTTCCCACACGGAACCGGGGCTGAGACCCAGTGTCAGATCTCGACTTGGATAAACGCATCCGGCCTCGTGCACGGGGACTTCTGAAGGACGCAGGAATGGGCAGAGAACACCTGCGCTCCGGTGACACCAACTTTGTGGGGAGTCTCCAAAGAGGCAGTGAGCAAACAGGTCCCAGGAGCGGGCAGATGTGGGCGCACGACTGGCCCGTGGCATGCCCGGGCATTGGATGGACAGAGAAGTGGGGACACGGGGGCCGGCGTCTCCAGCACTGAGGTGACTGAACATCAAACCAGGTCACCTCTCACCTGAATGCGGGGGAGGGGCTGCACAGGCAGCCAAGGAGGCCATCACCGGCGGCAGCGTGGCACCTGCTGCCGCCGAGGGCCAGTGCCAGCTCCCCGG
This sequence comes from Helogale parvula, assembly GCA_004023845.1. Classification (NCBI taxonomy): domain Eukaryota; kingdom Metazoa; phylum Chordata; class Mammalia; order Carnivora; family Herpestidae; genus Helogale; species Helogale parvula. Next base: position 9,119 of record PJEM01018505.1, on the reverse strand, counting down.
CCGCCCACAGCAGAACAGGCCTCCCTCCCCAGCCTCGCCTCCTGCCACGGAGGGACCCACACCATCCTGCGCAGGGTAGGCCGTGGATGTCCCTCTGGTGGCTGTGCTGCCTTTGGACGGATCCAGCCCTGGCAAGGGGTTGAGCCAACACACGGCCCTCGGGGACCCAGCCACCCCTGAAAGCAGGGCATGCCAACCTCGCGCTTTCGACATCCGGGGCGTGTCCCTGACCCCGGGGGTTGGGGACATCCACCAGGTGCCAGTAGAAGGCTTCCGAGTGGTGACAGCCACCAATGTCCCCAGGGTGGGCGTGGGGGGCAAAGGAGAAGCCCTGGGGCGTTCATTGTATGGATTTTGAGCTCTCGAATCTTTGTAGGATTTTTTAAACTGGACGATCAGTCTAGAGACCGCAATTCCTCCCTTGTTTAGAAATCGAGGCACAAATCAGTCAATCGACTGCCGTAAAGGTGGTGATTCTAATTGTCATCATCACAGCGGCGCATCTGCCGTGTGTTCAACGCTCAGCGTCCTATTCGAAGGGCGCAGCGCTCCCGCGAGAGACGGTTTGCGTCCTTGCCCCGTTTTTCCGGCAGCGGGCAGGGCGGGGGCGACTCCCCCACACCCACGGCAGAGGTAACACCCGTCGCCCGGAGAATTAGCCGGAGGCCGTTCAAGCCACGTCCCTCCGACCTCAGAACCGCCTGGACTGGACCACGTCTGAGACGCGCAGACACCACGGGCAGAGGAGCCTGCTTACAAATGACGCTTAATTTACAGTAAATAACTAAGTTAATTAGAAGTAATGATCCCCCAGACAGTCTCAACATCTAATTATTCTTTTTAAAAAGATGTGATTGCTGGATGCACTGCAGAGAGATTAAAAAAACAACAACACAGAGAGAATTGCGCATTCCAATTTTCAATGTAGCTGTCTGCATTATTAATTAATAATAATTAATATTCAGACACTCACATTTTTATTTACAATTCCGGGCATGAATTCTTTATGAACGATCATCTGAACTTTTAAATTTAATTAAGTGATTTGGAAGTAATTAATGTGTAAATTCAGAACCACGCGGTAAGATAAACGCTATGGCTGTTTATCTTCGGCTGCTAAAGACCTTTCCAGACGCAACATCGCTGCAAACCCTAAGGTGTCCACAACCTGGCTTGTTTCAAAGTAGGGACGTTTTCTAGACATACACCTGCTGCTTGATGGACCCCCCCAGGGAGCGAGGCCGTGGTCCCTGGGTTCTGCGTCAAGTCCACGGGCAGGTGGGGGCCGGGGGGACTGCCAGACCAGGGGCTCAGAGACACTTCCGCCCCCAAAACAAACTTTTCTTAAAGAGATGGGAGAGAATGTGCCCCAAAGGGCCATTGTCGGCCATCGAGTGTCTGAGACCTCCGTGCTGGCATTTTTGCCGTGTCACTTCCCCGGCACTGCACAGGAGGGGACACTCGGATGTGGAGACAATTCTAAATGATGATTCCGCTGCTCTGGGCCCGGACAATTCTAACTCCCTGGCCTTCTCGGGCAGGGTGCCGCGTCCCGACAGCGATGGTGTCTGAGGTCTTCGGGCGCCTCGCCGCACCCGCTGCCGGGCTGTGGAGACGGGGTTTGCAGCACCCCGTGTAATCCTCACCCAAGCCTGGGAGGAAGACAGGATCTCCGTTCCCACTTTAGGGATGACAAAACGGAGGCCAAGAGAACTGCCAGAGACTGCATGGCCGATGTGTGGCGGGGATGAGGTGTGAACACAGGGCCCCGCCCCGAAGTCCCCGAGCTCGACTGTGACCCTCCTCCACACACCCGTGCACGCACACACACCTGCTTCAGGTGCTTTCCGTGGACCTTTGTCATTGCTGCAGCGACAGTGCAGGGAGCGGGGGGCGCTTCCCCTGCACGACGTGGACTCACAGCCCCCGAGATGTGCTGTGGGTTTTTTGGGGTTTTTCTTGGTTTGGTTTGGCTTTTGGTTTTTGGTTTTGTGGTGGTAGTGGGTTCTGTTCGTGTGTTTGTTTTGGTTTGTGCAAGTTTTCATGTCCTTCTCCCTCGCCCCCAGGGCCAAACGTCTTGCCCCTGAGAACTTCCCGCCCCCCACTGTCAAATCTGCTGGCCACGCCTGACAGGAGAACGTTTTCCGCCCAGGGAACCCGGACCGTCCATGACGGGCTTCCCGGTCCGTTCTGGTCACTGGCGTCGCTGCCACGTGAAGGGACGTGGCAAGAATGGGAGGGTCAAGGAGGGTCAGGGCGCCTGGGAAACCGGCCGCCTGCGTGCGTTTACCCTGGTAGAAGACGTCCACGCACGGCTGGTCGGCACTGATGACTTTCAGGAACTTGGGGTAAGCCGGAAGGATCCTGGTGATGTTCCTGTGATACTGGAGCAGCCTGCGGGCCGTCTCCAGCTCGGAGATGCCCTCGGGCACCATCAGCCGGTTCTGGACTTCAGCTTCGGGGGGCCAGTCGAAGGTGGCATGATAAATCTCTGCCAGGGGAGAGGCGTGTGGTTAGAGCCGCCAGGGCCTCTGGCCGGGGGCTTGTCCTCCGGGGGCCGAAGCCTGTGAGCCCACCCAGCTGGGCAGAGGCTCTCTGCCTTTGGGCACTTGTGTGTCTCTGTTAACAGTGCCAGAGGGTCCTGGGCACGGCGGGAAGGGCGGCGGGGACTTGCAATCACGAGCTCTGTGCCGGGCACTCTGACGGGCGCCATCCGCATACGCTGGCCTTCCCAGCCGTCGGACCACATGGCCCCGGCCACCCCGTGCGCAGGCAGGAAAGCCGGGTCCTGGTGATGTTGGGGAACTCACCCCACGCCACGCAGCCGGAAATGGGCGGGGCCAGGGTCCCCAAACCCAGGTCTGTCTGCTGCCAAACCCTGGGGCCCCCGGCCCCTGCTGGAGACCCAGCGCGACATCGACAGGGCTCACCACCTCCCGGGGGGCTGCCGGCTCCTAGCCCGGCCCGTGGCGTCTGAGCCTGCGCTCTGCGGGCACCCCAAGCGGAGAAGGGCTCAGTAAATTGGGGGCTGGGCTGTTACTCCGACTGATCATCCATCAGCCATCACTGACCGTCTCTGAAACTCCAAGGAGTGGGCAGGGATGCAGATGCCATACCTCCTGTCTGAGGGTCGATTCTCTTTCCCAAGTTTCTCTCAATCAGGACGGTGTCTGGACAGCTCAGCACGACTGGACAGAGAGGGAAGAGAGCACAGCGGGCGGGCTGGGCAGTGGGTCCCAGGCCCCGGAACCGCGTGGGCTGGTGACTTGCCTTAGGTCTCTCTCACTGTGTAAGGACTCTAGCCACCACCACCTCCCGCCCCAGCGGTCCCTCAGGGAGGCCTTCTCGGCACCCAGCCGGGGAGGTGCGGTCCCAGGCCAGCGGACAGCCCGCCCTTGACCGTTCCATCTAATGCTTTTCACTGGAATCACGCCATGAGGAACGTCTCTGTGGTGATGCTCTTGCCATATTTTGGATTATTTCCTAAAGGGGGCTTCTCAGATGGGGGACTCATGGGACAGAGAGCCACCAGGGTCAAAACAAAACTCCATTTCTCTTATTTAAAAAATATTTTTTTAAATATTTATTCATTTTCTTTTTTTTTAACTTTTTTAAATGTCTTACTTATTTTTGATACAGAGAGAAACAGAGCATGAGAGGGGAAGGGGCAGAGAGAGAAGGAGACACAGAACCGGAAGCAGGCTCCAGGCTCTGACCTGTCTGTCAGCACAGAGCCTGATGCGGGGCTTGAACCCACAAATGTGAGATCGTGACCTGAGTTGAAGTCGGAGGCTTAACCGACTGAGCCCCCCAGGCGGCCCTAAAACTCCATGTTTCTAAGAGCGATCCCCAGAGGCCTTTGCTTTATAAAATTTGGCCGCGCTGTCCTTTCTCCTGCTGGGTCCTGGCTGGTGCAGGGCTGAGGGTGAGCACGGGAGCGGGCGTGACAGAGCGGGCCCTCACTTCCGGGGTCCGGGGCCCACCACGGGCTACTCACTGACATGTCTGGGGGCGATCCCGAGGGTCTGGATCATCAGGGCCTGCTCCCGGGTCTCGGGGATGCCATCCAGGATCCAGCCCTAGGCAGAGAACTGAGAGGTGCTCATCCATTTTTACTTCTTAGCTTTTATTTTGGAATTATAAAAGGAATATAATCGTGTTATTTAAAAAACTGGAACTTGTAAGACAAAAGAAAGTAAATGTTTCTGACAGCCGCATCACCCACCTCAACAAGCACTCTCATATTATTATAGTCCCTTCTTTTTTTTAATGTTTACTTGTTTTGAGAGAGAGAGTGAGAGGGGCAGAGAGAGAGGAGGACAGAGAACCCCAAGCAGGCTTGGCACCGACAGCACAGAGCCCGACGGGGGCTCGAACTCACGAACCGTGAGATCATGACCCGAGCCGAAGTCACACACTGAACCGACTGAGCCTCCAGGTGCCCGTTACATTCCCTTCTGAATCCTACGTGTGACTATAATCACAACGTACATATCTTATGTCCTGATTTTTTCCATCACACGTTGCAGCTACCAAAGCACTTTCTCAAATCGGCACGCCTCTACGTTGCCACCATTTTCGGGGTCTGCTCAATGTTCTGCCCAAGGACCAGGCCAAGCGGCTTAAGCAGGCCCCATGACGGGACACTTCAACCGCTAACGGTTCTTGCCGTCATCAATAATTCTGTGATGAACAGCCCTGTGCCTATGGCTCTTTCCACATTGTGGATTATTTCTTCAAGAGAGCTTCTTGGACAGGGGATCCTGGGAGAAGGAATCACTTGAGTCCAAACAAAACCCCTTTTCTTAAGAACAAGCCCCAAACCTTGGAGCAGTAAGAGAACAGAGTTCGAGTTTCTGTTCTGTAGCTAACTTCTTCCAGGGCTGAAATCCCTCAGGCTCCAGCCCCTTCGGGCCCACCCAGCGAGGGAAGGGGTCTAGAACATTGATCTTTATGAACCACTGAGGTCCAGTTGTGAAGGAGACACAGGATTGCTGTGTACGGTGTGGGGGGTACGGAAAAGCAAGTCCCTGTAATACCACCGGCCCAGACTAGCCACTGGCGACACTCTGCTGTGGAACCTTCCGGCCTTCCCTGACTGGCACCTTTTCCCTGGCGGGCAGAGGACTCACTGTGCACACTATTTTGTTGCCTATACTTTTCATACAGCAAAACCATTTCCGGAACATTTTCCCATGTGACAAAACGCGCCCCTTCCGGAAGTTTCCACGGCTGCCGGGCATTGAGGTGAACTGACCTGACAAATGTTAACCAATCCCATGTTGTTGATTTAGTTTCAGTCCTGTGTTCTACCATTATTATTTTTTAAATGCTGTAAGTATATCTTGATGCACACAGAACTTTCTGGAAATCGATTTCTAAAAGTTGACACCTTCTTTTGTGGCTTTTGATACCTTCCGCCATGTTGCTCTACAAAACTGCCCTGGCCAGTGTAGGAATCCAACAGCAGATCACTTGTTGCCTGTATCTTTGTCAATGTCGGGCATTGTCTCGGGGGGCCGGGGGGCCGGGGGAGTGGGGGGATCTATCCAGCAAGGTTGAGTTTGCCATTCTTGCTTTAATTTACATTTCTTTGATCATTGGTGAGGCTCCATGTTTCTTCCACATATTTACTGGTTATTTGAATTTTTTTCTTTTCCAAAATGTCAATTCATACTATCTATAGCAAGTTTCCTCTTGGGGTTTTGTCCTTTTATTTATTCACAAGAGCTCTTTACATAAGAAGAATGAACCCATTTTGGCAAACACTACCACAGACCCCTCGAGGCAAACAATGTTGCCAATATCTTTTGCAGGTTGTCTTTGACCTTCTAGATTTTATGTAGGGGGGCTGTTTTTAACACATACGTTTTTGGGCAAATCATCTAGGGCCTTAGCCTGGTCTGGTGCTGTGTGACTGTGCAAAGAAGCCTTTCTCACTGGAGGGGCTCATAGGTATTCATTTGCATTTAAATTGTGTTCTCTTGGGGCCTCTGGGAGGCTCAGTCCGCTAAGCATTGACTTCGGCTCAGATCATGATCTCACTGTCTGTGAGTTCGAGCCCCGCATCAGGCTCTGTGCTGACAGCTCAGAGCCTGGAGCCGGTTACCGATTCTGTGTCTCCCTTGCTCTCTGTCCCTCCCCTGCTCAGGCTCTGTCTCTCTTTCAAAAATAAATAAACATAAACAAAATTTTAATAAAATAAATATAAAAGAAATTCTACTAGAATTTTGGAATGACCTTAGATTTTTTTAAAAGATTAAAACAATTTTTTAAGTTTGTATTTTTTCATTTAAGTAATCTCTACGCCCGACGTGGGGCTTGAACTCAGGACCCTGCGATAGGGAGTCACATGGTCCACTGACTGAGCCAGCCGGGCGCCCCTGGGATGACATTAACTGTGTAGATGAATTCATGAAGAGTTGACAGTCTCACAATATTAGCACCTTCTCTTCCCATCTGTCTAGACTGTTGTTTTCATGTCTCTCAGCAATGCTCATATTAAACAGTTTCTAACGTCCTTTCAAGTCCTGGGAGTCCAGAGTTACACACCCACACAAACACACCCTCACGCACTTTGTAATGGCTCGGATCTGATGTCCAGATACAAAGTGAGCTTTGGAAGAAGTGAACTAAAGCAGGCCGCGAGGGGACCAGGTGGCCCCCAGAGGCTGGTCTCTGACATGGGCTCCCAGGAGGGGACCCCGCCAGAGACACCCACCCCCGTGTCGTCAGGAGAACTGGGCTGCTTGAAGGTCAGAGGGTGGACCGATGGGGGTGAACCCAGATTCAAGGTCCTTTATAACCCGCACCACCTGGTTTACGCAACACCGTGAGTTCCTTAAAAGGAACTAACCAGAAAAGGGCCTGCATTTCTGCAATATTAAAATATTTAGGTTCCAAAGGTCTCTACTGACAGTTAAAAAAAAAAAAGAAACTAAACAAATTTACAGAGTAAAGAGGGTTGGAAAAAAAAATCAGGCATGCCTTCATTAATTTCTTAAATTATGCAGGAAGGCGCTCAGCCTCTGGAACCCTGGCTTCTAGAACTAATGAAGCAAAAGCGCAAAAAAGATTTTTTAACAGCCTTTCGCTCCCTCAAGTCCTTGTTATAGCCGGCCTGGAGCCGGCTGCCGCGCTTAGGAAGAGCAAACACCTGCAGACGCGTACCCGCCGCGGGAGCCGGAGTCGCGGCGTCTGTGAGCTCCCCGCTCCGGCTCTGGAAGCCAAACCCAAGTTTTCTGCACTTGAGCTACATTCGGACCCCCGTAGTTTTTCTTTATTTGGGGAGAGGGGCTGGGGGCCCAGCGATCGCCTCTTCTGGTGCAAGGGGGGGGCGGCTGTTACCAGTTCCTTTCTGAAGCTGGAAGGAGGCGGGAGCTCGTCTCTGTGCGGCACCGAGAAAGCCCTCGGCGTTTAATACTGCATTACAGAGCGATCATTACCATCTCGCCCATAAATTGCAGCTGAGATCAGTATGTGGTCCAGAGCTTTTAGAACTATTCAGGGGAACAGCTCTCCCCGACTTCTCGCTGGAGAAAGCGGGCCTTCCAATTACACAGGAAAAGTGTAGCAAAATGAGGAACATCTCCCTAATTAGCCTGGCCTCGCTGGTGCGCCACTCCGGTGCGGGTGTGACATTTTTAAAAGAAGGTGGGGGGGCTCTGAAGGGAACTCCGGGCCGCCGGCTCTCCAGGGTCCTCTCTCAGACTCGGGGGGACAGTATGATCCCCCGAGGGACCCCTTAGGGCAGCACACACCTGCGCTGTGGGAATCTCCATGGAGATCTGCCGCCCCCACCCGAGTCCTCCTGGGAAGGAAGGGGAGTGACTGAGGCCTCCGGATCACGGGGGTGTAGGTCCTGGGGCACCCTCGAGATGGAAGCCCCGGGCCTGGCATTCGGAAAACAGCTCCCTGCCCGTAGCTCTTGCATTTACAGGGGTGAGTGCAACGGCCCAGTTGCAAGATGGGCCGTGCTTTCGAAGGGAAACTGCCATTTTGGCCGAGAGCAAGTTAATGGCTGCAAATCCTGGCAAAGCAAGAAGTCATAAATGAGTAAAGAGCACCCGGCCGGTGCCATGGTGGGACACGCTCGTTGGGTCTGTGGGTCTGACGACCAGGAGTGGCTGGATGCGCAGGTATCCGTCAGCCCCTAATTAGAATACATTATCCGTCTTGCTGACACTTCAGTGAAATGTCTCCTCCACTCTGGAGCCCCAGCTTTGTTCAGAGCAGGTTAATTGATATTCTGATGCCTCTGCTCGCCATACCCCCGTGGCTCGGTTCTGTTTTATCACACATCAAAAAGGCCGTATGCTCAGGGCACTCCATGCACCAGCGCAGAGCCGGAGGTCTGCACAGCTGTGAGGGGTACGGTATCACAGGAGGGACAAGCAGCGAGCAGATGTCACGGATGGAAGAAAAAAAGGGGGCGAACGCAGCCAGCCAGGCTGGGGAGCCCGGCGAGGCCCGGCAGAGCGCGCCCGACGCAGAGCGGGCTGTCCTGCCTTGTGTGAGCGCTGGCCTTTCCCGCCCTCCGGACTATGATTAAAGCACAGTTAGCAACTTCCCGCGGTAAAACCCCCGGCCTCTGGGCCCTCTGCCCTTCTGATGCATCGCCCCCGCTCGCCTCCCCTCTGTTCCAAAGACCAGGGTGGGGTGCCCCCCCCGGACACCCCCAGCTCCAAGTGCAGATGCTCTGTGCCAGACCATCCCCAGAGCCGAACGCTGACTCCTCATGGTCCTGAGCGTGGGATCTGCGGCTGCAGATTCGGACGTGACAGTCAGAGGCACTCAGCGCCAAGTCCAAGCCAGGGGAGCCTCCAGAGACCACGGCGCCACCAGCTACCTCCTCCTTTTTTGTTCTAACGAAGTATTAAATGATTTCCCAACATTTAAAAGAAGGAAAAAAGAGGGCTGGGTACCAGCCAGAGAGAAACGCACCTGGGAAGGTCGAGTCTGGGGGACCGGTGTGTCCTAAAGGCAACCCAAGAAAGCAGGGAGATATTTAGATGGGTGAACAAAAGCTGGCATCAATCTGCTTGCGTCCCAGCTCCTCTGGTTTATACAGACCACGGGCACTGGGACGCCTTCCTGCCCAGCACACCTGAAAGGTGGAC
>PJEM01018504.1:0-18614 GCA_004023845.1 Helogale parvula | reverse complement strand
TGAAAGAGTAGCCAATGACGGGTAAGACCGTTCTGGGAATCGATGCACCTAAGACAGGGGGTCCGCCATGCTGCGGAACACCCCAAGGACGGGTAACTTGATGTCCCAGGGAACGGCGACCTAAGACAGGCATCTTTCCTTGCTAATATAAAGAAGGGGGAACTGTGGGAAGCCACAGAGGACAAGATGGCGCCCTGGCGTTCTGCCAGGTCACGTGATGCCTTTGTCCCTGGGCTGACGAGTCACGAGATGTTTTGCCCACTGCTTGCTTCCTGCTCCCCCTAGCCTGTTGTAAGGTTCCTTCACGTGCGCTGTTCTGCTCTGAGGCTGCGTGGCACGGGCGCTGCACGTGATCAGCAGCCTTGAGCCAATCCTCTGGGGCCACGTAAGACTTGGGAGGGGCTAAAGAGTGTATATAACCTGCTGGGGATTGTGGGAGGGGGAAAAGAAAACAAGAAGAAGAAGAATAAAGACGGCTCTGCAACGAAGTCCAGTGTCTCGTCCTTCCTTCCCGCCGGCGGTTGTGGGGCGCGACACATAGCCTTACTTATTAGCTATGTTACACTTACTATATGTTACCTTGGGAATTATTCTTAACCTCTTTCTGCCACACTTTCTACCTCAGGGCTATTATGAAGGTTAATATGTGTGGCACATAGTAAATTCTATGTGTAAGGATTAGCTGATATCATAAAGAATCTTATAGCACTCTGACAGTTATATGTTAATCTTTGACCTTTCTATTAGCAATAAAGACCCCCATGAGTAAAATTTAAGGCATAGCAGTATATTTCCATATTGCAGAGGGCCATCTCCTAAATTCTTTTTAATTCTTTCAACATCACTACTTGTACCTTTCAGTAGTCTCAGAATCCACATGAAAATGCGAAAGGTGATATAAGGTTTAATGAAAACAGAGAAGTGGTGTTTTTCTTACTAATTTTAGTGTGTATATATATATCAACATACATTGGCAATTAAGAATAAAGGGGCCTATTCTTTTGGGCTAAACCATTGATTGTTTTTTTTTAACAACTTTACTAAAGTATAACTGATCAAGAAAAGACATGTATTTCAAGTATATAATTTAATGTTATGATATATTGACACACCAATGGAACAAGCACCAAATTCAAGATAATCAGCCTATCAATTACCCTAAGTTTCTTCAGGTCCCTTTATAATATTTCCCTCCTGCTCCACATTCCCAACTCACAATTTCCACCCCTGATTCCCTGACAACCACTGATCTGCTGTCTGACACTGAACATTATTTTATGTTTTCTAGACATGTTTACAAATGGAATCATATAGTATACACAATTTTTAGGTCTCTTTCACTCATAATTATTTTGAGATTCATCAAACTTTTTGAATATATCAATAGTTTATTTCTTTATATCACAAATAATATTCCATTGTATGGATACACTACACTTTGTTTATATACCCACTTGTTAATGAAAATTTGTGTTGTTGACAGTTTGGAAATATTACCACTAAAGTTGCATTTAGTAAGGTATGTGCAGCTGCTTATATGAATGTATAGTTTTCATATTTTTGTATAAACACTCAGGAGTAGATTAATTGCTTATATATATTTAACTTTTTTTCTATTTAACTTTTTAAGATTCTGCCAAACTATCTTTTGAAGTCTCTCTATCATTTTACATTCCCACTTAATATGATCACTCTTTTTAATTTTACTTATTTTATTTTTTAGTATTTAATTTTTCATATACAACATAAAATTTGTAATTTCAGTGATTTTTAAGTGTACATTTACATGGCATTTAATAAATTTACAGTGTTGTCCAAATACAAACTCTACACCGTTAAGTAATGACTCCTCACCCCAAATACAAATTCTATACCATTAACTAATGACTCCTGGAGGGAGGGGGCAACATGGCAGTGAAGCAGGTGGATTCATACTTCCTGCCTCTCTCAAGCAAAGAAGGGCTGAACCTAAGGATTTTGAACCCCAAGAGTCTGGGAGGAAAAGAGACTGAGTCTACCAGGGAGAAACTGGGACAACCTGATGGACCATAGGTGGGTGATTGCTAACTGGGGGAGACAAAATGGGATGTGTAAACATGGAGGGGAGGGATCCCCTATTGCCGAAAAACAAACGGAAGAGAAAGAGTGGCTGGGGAGTCATAGGACAGTCTCTAGACAAGAGAAAATCCCTGGCCTCAACAGAGAGGGATCCCATCTCTAATTGCAGGACTTTCTTCAGACTGGGGCCAACTACCCTGTTGGCACACCTGGGGAGGAAGGGAGCCACCTCCTGGTTCGGTGGTACCTCAGGGGCACAGTCCTCAGCAGGAGAAACCGGTCCCCTCTCTGAAGTGCTGCAGCACAGGGCAAAACCGGCCAGGACTACATATCAGGCAGCATGGAGAGGCACTTTCCCAGTACCAAGGTGCACGGAGTGGGAGTTGGCAAGGCAAGACTGACTGCCTAGTCTGAGCTCCCAGCATGGTGAGGATGGCCCGAAAGGAGTGGGTTGGGACACTGGGTCGTGGAGAAGAGACTGGGGGCGGGAGTCACCATTTTTATCCCCACCACCACCAAGGCAGAGCCTCAGGGATCAGTCTAGGGTGCCCACAGTGGAGGCGGGAAGAGATAAACCAAACCACGCCCATTCACGCTGGGTAACTGCATATCTACTGTGGTGGGATAGATGTTGTGGAACCAGATGGTCCCCTCCTCCAGACGAGCACTGCGGCATTGCCTGGATTAACTGTAGAATGATTCTTGTTTAGATATATTCTCCTTTCCTTTTCCCCCCTCATCTCTTCCCACCTCTATGCTGATTACTCTGGTTGTTGGTTTGTTTAAAAAGACATATTTTAATCCATTCTCTAGATATGTGTTCTATACTTCCTTCTTTCCTTTCCTTTCTGTCTAGAATAACAAGCCATATAGTTTCTCTCTCTGGGTAACTTTATCTTTGTTTCTTTGTCCTTACTTCCTTCTATATTTTCCTTTCTCTCTCTCTGGAGTAAGTCCTTTATTCTGTCAACCTGTATGTTTTTTTCCTCACCCCTGTCATTTCTCTCTTTTTATGTGCTCTTCCATGAGCACTGCCTCCACCCTGTTCTTTACTTGTAGCTGGTGTTTCTCGTTTTGGGATTTTGGATTGTTTTTTTGTTTGTTTGTTTGATTTTGGTTAATTGTTTGTTTTGTTTGTGTGTTTGCCTGGTTTTTTTTTTTTTCCTGTTTGTCTGTTTGTTTTCCTTTCTAAGGCTACTTCAAGGAATAAATCAAGGCAGACCTCGTGGAGGGTCCAAAACATCACTACGAGTAGGGAAACAAAATAACCAAAGTCACCACAACAGAGAGCAAGTAACAATCTTCAAAAACACCTCCTGAAAGGCCAGGCCCTGGACACTGTATGACCCCGACTTTAATATAGCAGTGATCACAGGTGCAGAGCACATAAGAAGTATTTAAAACTCATAAGGGACAGAAAACAGGCCAAAGTGATGAAACAGAATAATTCACTTACAAAGAAATTCCAAGAAGAAATAACACTAAACAAGTGATCAAATCAGATATAAGCAACATAACTGAAAAACTATTTAGAATAATAGTCATAAAATTAATTGCTGGACTTGAAAAAAGAATAGAAAACAGAAGAGACTCTATTGCTGCAGAGATCAAGGGTCTTTAAAATGGGGAAGGGGAGGTGGGAAGTGGGTGATGGTCATGAAAGGGGGACCTTGTGGGAAGAAGCACTGGGTGTTATATGGAAACCAATTTGACAATAAACTATTATAAATTAAAAAAATAAAATAAAATGGTATAACACTTTGGAAAACAAAACAAAACAACACCCCCAAAAAATGTCATGATGAACTAAAAAAATGCTATAAATGAGGTGCAAAATAAAATGTAGGTGGCCACATGGCGAAGTGAAGTGGCAGAGGGAAGAATAGGTGAATTAGAACATAAAATTATGGAAAAAGAGAGGCTGAGAAAAAGAGAGATTTAAAAAAATCCGGAATCATGAAGGGGAGACTTAGAGAACTAATGATTCCATTTAATGGCACAATATCCTTATCATAGGAATTCAATAAAGAAGAAGAGAGAGAGAAAGGGGCTGAAAGTGTATGTGAACATATTATATTTGAGTACTTCCCCAAACTGGGGAAGGAAACAAATGTTGAAAACCAAGAGGCACAGAGAACTCCCTTCAAACATAACTTGAATTGATCATTTGCATGACAGATCATAGTGTAGCTGAGAAAATACAAGGATAAAGAGAGAATTCTCAAAGCAGTTAGGGATATTTGTATTTCCCTAATGATGAGTGATGCTGAGCATCGTTTCATTTGCCTGTAGGCCATCTGGATGTCCTCTTTGGACAAGTGTCTGTTTATGTCGTCTGCCCATTTCTTCACTGGATTATTCATTTTTCACGTGTGGTGTTTGGTGAGTTCCTTGTAGATTTTGGATACTAGCCCTTTATCTGATATGTCATTTGCAACTATCTTTTCCCATTCTGTAGGTTGCCTATTAGTTTTCTTGATTGACTCCTTTGCAGTGCAGAAGATTTTATCTTGAAGAGGTCTGAATAGTTCATTTTTGCTTTCATTTCCCTTGCCGTTGGGGATGTGTCAAGTAGGAAATTGATGTGATTGAGGTTAAGGAGACTGTTTCCTACTTTCTCCTCAAGAGATTAATGAATACTTAAAACTGAGGGATGAAAGGGGAGAGTGAGGGGGAAGGGAGGTGGTGTTAATGGACGAGGGCACTTGTGGTGAAGAGCACTGGGTGTTATATGGAAACCAATTTGATAATAAACTATTTTTAAAAAGCAGTTAGGGATAAACTGGCCTTAACATACAAACGTAGACACATAAGGGTAGTAGCAGACCTATCTACTGAAAGTTGGCAGTCCAAAATGGAATGGCAGGAAATCTTCAATGTGATGAACAGGACAAAAATACAGCCAAGAATTCTTTATCCAGCACGCCTGTCATTCAGAGTAGAAGGAGAAATTAAGGTTTTCCCACACAAATAAAAACTGAATGAATTCATCACCATTAAGCCAGCCCTAAGAAACACGAAAAGGGGACTCTGTGAAGGAAATGTTGCAAGGACCACAAAGTACCAGATACCTCACTATAAGCATTAAACCTACAGATAACACAATGACTCTAAACCCATATCTTTCAAAAGTAACACTGAAGGTAAATGGACTAAATGCTCCATTCAAAAGTCATGTGGTATCAGAATGAGAAAAAAACAAGACCCATCTATTTGGTGTCTACGAGACACTCATTTTAGACCTAAGGACACCTTCAGATTGAAAGTGAGAGTATAGAGAACTATCATGCTACTGGAAGTCAAACAAAATCTGGAGTAGCCATACTTATATCTGACAAACTGGACTTTATATATTTTTTAAGTTTATTCATTTTTTTGAGATACAGACATGAGTGGGAGAGGGGCAGAGAAGGAGGGAGACAGAATCTGAAGCAGGCTCCAGGCTCGGAACTGACAGCACAGAGCCCAATGCAGGGCTCAAACTCACAGACCATGAGATCATGACCTAAGATGAAGTCAGATGCTTAACCCACTGAGCCACTCAGGCATCAATTTATTCTTTAGACTAAATAGGTCTCAGATCGAAAGTAGGGGAGTAATGTAAAAGTTAACCTAGGAGAACAGGTTATTTAAACATCAGTCCATAATTCATTAAGAGATATACAGTATAATGTATGGTATTTTTTTAAAATTTATTTATTTTTGAGACAGAGGGAGACAAAACATGAGTGGGGGAGGGGTAGAGAGAGAAGGAGACACAGAATCCGAAACAGGCTCCAGGCTCTGAGCTGTTAGCATATTTAAGACACCTGTATGGCATATTTAAGACACAAAACTATGAGATTTGAGGTGACTGCTTACAAGAGCTTAAAGAAAGATAGGCGAGGGGGGAAAGATACTTTATAAAAGATGGAAAAATGAAAATTGCAAGGCTTAATCAAAATAAGAATCTGAAAGATTAAAACATATGTGTTTTTATTTATAGACAGCAATCACATGAATTATAAAGACGACAAAAGACATCAGAATGGAACCTGGGTAGATGTATGCATGCTTTGGCTAAGAATAAACAATGTTCTTATATATTATGGTTAGTGAGAACATTATCGGTAGAACAGGACATTTTGATCAGTTAAAAATATACAGAACTTAATTAATCTGTACTTTAGAAATAACTTGCATATAGTGTTATAAGTTGAAAAGAATTCAAAAGAATAACTAATACCAAATATACACCTGTATATAAGAATTCAGAAAAGGCTGCAATCTGTAAAGTCAATCGGCTGTATTAAAAATGACAAATCCAAAACAAGATGCATGTTATATAAAAGGGACATATTTTTAAGATTTTAAGATTTGCTTGCTGCATTAAATCCATGGTTTAATCCATGAAATTTTCTTTTAATTAACATTTAGAGAAACCCATGCAAATAGCTTGGGTTCTACTTAGAGTCTTCCCCACATCCACTAAGGCTACAATATCCCCGCGTCAGGAGCTAAGCAGGTATTCGGGTAGCTGCTTCCTCCTCTGCATCAGCTTGGTTTGCATTAATTTCTGCAAGCGTTCGGCCAAACCGTGCCCGTTCATCATTTAGGGGGACAGCAATCTGCTCTCCCACATGGAGTCTGGACATGCTTTCACATCCACAGGATAGCATGGAATTGGTTCATAAACAGTCAAAGGCAGTAGCTGTGACATCTATGTCCTTCCCTGTTGGAGATGTCAACAACTTTGTTGTTGGGCGTGAAGAAGGTTCTGTGTACACAGCATGCCACCATGGCAGCAAAGCTGGAATCAGTGAGATGTTTGAGGGCCATCAAGGACCAATCACTGGTATCCACTGTCGTGCAGCTGTTGGAGCCGTGGACTTCTCACATCTTTTTGTCACTTCATCATTTGACTGGACAGTAAAACTTTGGACAACTAAGAATAACAAGCCTTTGTATTCATTTGAAGATAATTCCGACTATGTTTATGACGTTATGTGGTCACCCACCCACCCAGCCCTGTTTGCTTGTGTGGATGGCATGGGAAGGCTGGATTTGTGGAATCTCAATAATGACATAGAGGTGCCAACTGCCAGCATTTCTGTGGAGGGTAATCCTGCTCTTAATCATGTAAGATGGACTCATTCTGGAACAGAGATTGCTGTGGGTGATTCTAAAGGACAGATTGTCAAACTGGACTTTAAATTGAAGGCAATAATAAAAGATGAAGAAGGGCATTATATAATAATTACAGGATCTATCCATCAGGAACTATCATCAGCTAACAATCATAAATGTCTATGCACCGAATTTGGAAGCACCCAAATATATAAAACAATTAATCACAAACATAAGCAATCTTATCGATAAGAATGTGGTAATTGCAGATAATTTTAATACTCCATTTACACCAATGGACAGATCATCTAGAAAGTGAATCAGTTAAGAAACAAAGACACTGGATAATACATTGGACCAGGTGGATTTGACAGATATATCTGTGATTCTATATCCCAAAGCACTAAAATATGCTTTCTTCTAGACAGCACATGGGGCATTGTCCAAGATAGATCACATACTGGGTCACGAAAGAGCCCTCAAGAAATATAAAAGAATTGAGAACATACCATGTACACTTTAAGATCACAATTCTCTGAAATTTTAAATCAACCACAGGAAAAAGCCTGGCAAGGCTCCAAAGCATGAAGAATAAGGAATATTCTACTAAAAAAAGAATGGGTCAAACAGGTAATTAGAAAATAATTTTTTTAAAAATATGGAAACAAACAAAAATGAAAACACAACAATCCAAATCCTTTGGGATAAAGCAAAGGCAGTCCTAAGAAGAAAATATATGGCAATAGAGGCCTATCTCAAAAAACTAAGAAAAGCCCAAGGACAAAATCTAACAGAACACCTAAAGGAAATAGAGGCAGAACAGCAAAGAAAACCGAAACCAGGCAGAAGAAGATAAATAATAAATATCAAAGCAGAAGTAAACAATATAGAATCCAAAAAAAAGTAGTATGGATCAATAAAATTAACAGTTGGCTTTTTTAAAAAAACAAAATTGATAACCCTTTAACCAGGCTTCTGAAAAAGAAAAGAGAGAGGACCCAAATAGACAAATTCATGAGAGAAAATGGATTTATTACAAACACTACCTCAGAAATACAAACAAATATCAGGGAATACTAAGAAAAATTATATACCAACAATCTGGACAACCTAGAATAAATGGACAAACTCCTAAACACCCACACACTGCCAAAACTCAAAAGGTAGAAATAGAAAATTTGAATAGAGCCATAACTAGTAAAAGAATTTAATCATTTATCAAAAATCTCCCAAGAAATAAGAGCTCTGGACTAGATGGCTTCCTTCGGGAATTATACCAGACATATAAAGCAGAGTTAATACCTATCCTTCTCAAGCTGTTCTAAAAAATCAAAATAGAAGGAAAACTTCTGGACTCATTCTACAAAGCTAGCATTACTTTGATTGCTGAACCATACAAAGACCCAATAAAAAAAGAGAGCTACAGGCCAATATCTCTGATGAATATGGATGCAAAAATTTTCAGCAATATACTAGCAAAACAAAATCAAAAGCATATAGAAAGAATTATCCAACATGATCCAGTGGGATTCATTCCTGGGTTACAGGGTTGGTTCAATATTCGCAAGTCAAACAATGTGATACATCACATTAATAAAACAAAAGACAAAAGTCATGTGATCCTGTCGATAATGCAGAAAAAGCAGTTGACAAAATGCAGCATGCTTTTTAATAAAAACCCTTGAGAAAGTCAGAATATAAGGAACTTACTTAAACATTATAAAAGCTATTTATGAAAAGCCCACAGCTAATATCATCCTCAATGGGGAAATACTGAGTTTTCCTCCTGAGATCAGGAAAACGACAGGGATGTCCACTCTCACCACTGTTGTTTGAGGTAGTGCTGGAAGTCCTAGCATCAGCCTTCAGACCACAAAAGGAAATAAAAGGTACCATAATTGGCAAAGATAAAGTCAAACTTTCACTTTTCACAGATGACATGATACTCTACATGGAAAACCGACAGGCTCCACAAAAAGTGTTCTAGAACTGATACATGAAATCAGCAAAGTCGCAGGGTACAAAATCAGTGTACAGAATTCAGTTGCATTTTTATAAACCAATAATGAAGCAACAGAAAGAGAAATTAAGAAACTGATCCCATTCACAATTGCACAAATACCATGAAACACCTAGGAATAAACCTAACGAAAGATGTAAAACATCTGTATGCTGAAAACTATAGAAAGCTTATGAGGGAAATTGAAAAGACAAAGAAATGGAAAAACATTCCATGCTCATGGATTGGAAGAATAAATATTGTGAAAATGTCATTACTACCCAAAACAATCTACACATTCAATCCAATCCCAATCAAAATGGCACCAGCATTCTTCTCAAAGCGAGAACAAACTATCCTCAAATTCGATGGAACCACAAAAGACCCCGAATAGCCAAAGTAATATTGAAGAAGAAAACCAAAATGGGAGACATCACAATCCCAGACTTTAGCCTCTACTACAAAGCTGTCATTATCAAGACAGTATGGTATTGGCACAAAAACAGACACATAGACCAATGGAACAGAATGGAGATCCCAGAACTGGACCCACAGATGTATGACCAATTAATTTTTGACAAAGCAGGAATGAAATGGAATTTTTTCCAATGGAAAAAAAGACAGTCTCTTTTTTTGTTCTTGCTTGTTTATTTATTTATTTTTGAATATAACACAATTTATTTTTTTAACATATGCAATTATTTTCCATCATTTACAATACAGTAGTTACAATGACACGCCAAACAGGAAAGCAAAGTAAAAAATCAAAACCCCAACTAAAAAGACAGTCTCTTTAACAGGTGATGCTGGGAGAACTGGACAGCAACATGCGGAAGAATGAATATAGACCACTTTCTCACACCATACACAAAAATAGACTCAAAATGGACAAAAGATTTGAATGTGAGACAAGAAACCATCAAAAAGCTAGAGAAGAAAGCAGGAAACAACCTCTTTGACCTGAGACCCAGCAATTTCTTACTTGACACATCTCCAAAGACAAGGGAATTAAAAGCAAAAATGAACCATTGGGACCTCATCAAGATAAAAAAAAAAAAAAAACCTTCTGCACTGCAAAGTAAACAATCAACAAAACTAAAGGCACCTGATGGAATGGGACAAGTTATTTACCCGTCACATATCAAATAAAGGGCTAGTATCCAAAATCCATAAAGAACTCATGAAACTCCACACCCGAAAACAAATAATGTAGTAAGAAATCAGCAGAATACATGAATAGACCGTTTTCCAAGGAATACATCCAGATGGCCAACAGACACATGAAACAATGCTCAATGTCTCTCATCATCAGGGAAATACAAATCAAAGCCACACTGAGATATCACCTCATGCCTGCCAGAGTGGTTAAATGAACAAATAAGGAGACTAGATGTTGGCAAAGATGTGCTGAAATGGGAACCCTCTTGCACTATTGGTAAGAATGCAAACTGGTGCAGCCGCTCTGGAAACCTGTGGAGGGTCTTTCAGTAATTGAAAATAGAAGTACTCTGTGACCCAACAATAGCACTGCTAGGAATTTGCCCAAGGTATACAGAAGTGCTGACGCATACAGGCACATGTACCCCAATGTTCATAGCAACACTTTCAACAATCAACAAATCATGAAAAGAGCCTAAATGTCCATCAACTGACAAATGGATCAAGAAGATGTGGTTTTATATGGCAATACTACATGGTAATGAGAAAGAATGAAATCTGGCCATTTGTAGCAATGTGGATGGAACTCGAGGGTATTATGCTAAGTGAAATAAGCCAGTCAGAAAAAGACAGATACCATATGTTTTCACTCATATGTGGATCTTGAGAAACTTAACAGAAGACCATGGGGGAGAGGAAGGGGGAAAAAAGTTACAGAGAAGGAGGGAGGTAAACCATAAGAGACTCTTAAATACTGAAAACAAATTGAAGGTGAATGGGGAGTGGAGGAGAAGGGAAAGTTGCTGATAAGCATTGAGGAGGGCACTTGTTGGGATGATCACTGAGTGTTGTATGGAAACCAGTTTGACAGTAAATTATATTTTTAAAATATTTTCACCTATTCCTCCCTTCTCTGGTAACCTCAAATCTACTTTCTGCCTCTACGAATTTGTATTTTTTATGTGCCTCTTAAAATTGGAAGCTTATAATATTTATCCGTTGTGTTGGGCCTTATTTCTGTTTCATCCATGTTGTAGCATGTATCAAAACTTCAGTTCTTTTTATGAATGAACAATACTTCACTGTATGCATATGCTACATTTTATTAGTCCATTCATATATTGATGGACACTTTGGTTATTTTCACTTTTCAACTATTGTAAGTAATTCTACAATGGAAATTAGCATACAAGTATCTGAGTACCAGTTTTCAGTTATTTTGGGTATATTTAACTTTTTGAAGAAATACCAAAATGTTTTCCACAGCAGCTGCATCATACCAGTAACATACAAGAGTTCTTATTTTTTTCTTCATTTTTGCCCAAACTTGCTATATTCTGTATTTTCTATCATAGCCATCCTAACTAGGTGAGAAGTGGAGTGTCACAGTTGTTTTTATTTATATTTGCATTTCCCTAATGACTAATGATGTTAAGCCCCTTTTCTTGTGTTTATTAGACAATTATGTATTTTCTTTGGAGAAATGTCTATTCAAGTCTTTTGCCCATTTTCAATCTGATTGGTTGTTTTTGTTGTTGAGTTGTAGTTCTTTATATAGTCTTAATTTTAATCCCTTATCAGATTTAGGATTTGAATTTTTTTTCCCATTCTGTGGGTTGTTTTTTCACTTTCCTGAGGGCTGAAGGGGGAGGGGGTGGGGGGAAGGGGGTGATGGTCATGGGGGGGCACTTGTGGGGAGAAGCACTAAGTGTTATTTGGAAACCAATTTGACAATAAACTATTATTTTTTTTAAAAAAGAATGCATTTTAGGAGTGCCTGGGTGTCTCAGTCAGTTAAGCATCTGACTTCAACTCAGGTTATGATCTCACAGCTTGGGGGTTCAAGCCCCATGTTGGGCACTGTTTGACAGCTCAGAGCCTGGAGCCCGCTTCAGATTCTACATCTCCCTCTCTCTCTGCCCCTCAGCCTCTTGCTCTCTGTCTCTCTCTCTCAAAAACAAATGAACATTTTAAAAAATCAATAAATTTTTAAATTTTTTTTATTATTTGTTTAATTTCAGGAGTAGAATTTAGTGATTCATCACTTACATATAAAACCCAGCGTTCATCCTAATAATTGCCCTCCTTAATGCCCATCACCCATTTAGGCCACCCCCCAACCCAACAACCCTCAGATTATTATCCGCATTTAAGAGTCTTATGGTTTGCCTCCCTCTCTGTTTTTATCTACAGCTTTGAAGTCCAGAATTGTGATGTCTCCAGGTTTGCTTTTTTTTTTTTTCAAGATTACTTTGGTTATTCAGGGTATTTTGTGGTTCCATAAAAATTTTAGGATTGTTTGTTTTAGTTCTATGAAAAATGCTGGTTCTGCTTAAGTAGGGATTGCAATAAATGTAGATTACTTTGGGTAGTGCAGACATTTTAACAATATTTGTTCTTCCAGTCCATGAACATGGGGTGTTTTCTCATTTCTTTGTCTCATCTTCAATTTCTTTCCTAGGTGTTTTATAGTATATAGAGTAATTTTTTTTACCTCTAATTAGGTTAATCCTAGGTATCTTATGGGTTTTAGAGCAATTGTAAATAGTAGTGATTCTTTGTTTTCTCTTTCTTCTGTTTCATTATTGATATATAGAATTGCTGCTGATTTATGCACATTGGTTTTGTATCCGTAAATTTTACTGAATTTGTGTATCACTTCTAGCAAGTTTTTGGTGGAGTCTTTTCAGTCTTCCCAATTCAGTATCATGTCATAAGTACATAAATAAAGTTTTACGTTTTCCTTGCCAGTTTGAATGCCTTTTATTTTGTTTTGTGATTGCTGTGGCTAGTACTTCCAGTAGTATATTAAAGACCAGTGGTGACAGTGGACATCCTGTCTTGCTTCTCACTATAAAGAAACAATTTTCAGTTTTTCCCTATTGAGGATGTTATTAGATGTGGGTTTTTCATATATGGCCTTTATCATGTTGAGGTATATTCCCTCTAACCCTACTTTGTTGAGGGTTTTAATCATGAAAGAAGAGTTTACTTTGTCATATGTTTTTTCTTCATCAACTGAAATGATATCATTCTTATCCTTTCTTTTATTAATGTGGCATATCACCTTGATTAATTTGTGAATATTGAACCATCCTTACAACCCAGGGATAAATCTCACTCTATCATGGTGTATTTTCTTTTTAATGTGCTACTGAATTTAGTTAGCTACTATTTTGTTGAGAAATTTTACATCTATATTCATCAATGATATTGTCTTCTTTTCTTTTTTTCCTTCTCGTAGTATCTTTATAGGGGTTTAATACTAGGGCAATACAGTCTTCATGAAATGAGTTTGAGAATATTCCCTCCTCTTTAATTTTTGTAAGAGCTTTAGAAGTATAGGCATTAATTTTCTTCAAATGTTTTGTATATTCACCAGTGAAACGATCTGATTGGGATTTTTCCTGTTGGGAGATTTTTGATTAATTACTTCAGTCTCTATACACATTACTATTTGTATTTTCAGGCTTTATTTTTCTTCATGATGCAGTTTTGGTAAGATACGTGTACCTAGGAATTTTCTGTTTCCTTTAGGTATTCCAGTGTATTGGCTTATAAATTTTCATAGTATTCTCATGATCCTTTTTATTTCTGTGGCATCATTTGTAATGTTCCCTCCTTCCTTTTTTCTTTATTTGAGACTTCTTTTTCTTTTTATTAGTCTATCTAAGGGTTTGTTAATTTTAGTTATAATCTCAAAAACCCAGTTCTTAGTTCTTGATCCTGTTTTTCTGGTCTCTGTCATATATTTCTGCTTTGATCTTTATTATCTCCTTCCTTCTACTCTGGGACTGTGTTTTTATTTTTTCTAGCTCTTTGAGGTATAAAGTTGAGTTATTAAAGATCTTTCTTTATTTTCTTTTTTGAGATATTTCTTTTTTCTTAATGTAGGCATTTTTTAGACCCTTTTTTTTGCTGCATCCCATAAAGTTTTGGTGTTTTTAAAAATAAAAGTTTATTTATTTTGAGAGTGACAAAGAGAGCACAAGCAGGGGAGAAAAAGAGAGAGAGAATCCCAAGCAGGCTCTGCATTGTCAGCGCAGAGCCAAATATGGGCTCGAACTCATGAATGGTGAGATCATGACTTGGGTCAAAAACCAAGAGTTGGATGCTCAACCAAATGAGTCATTCAGTTGCCCCAAGTTATGGTATGTTTTATTTCAATTTTTATTTTGTTTTTATTTACAATTTGTTTTTTGTTTGACTAATTGGTTGTTCAGGATGTATATGGTCTTATTTGATTTTTTTCTGAAAAGAAACCTTTTGTTATTCTTAGCATTTTTTCACTAAAAGTAGCATGTGTCTTTTTTAATCTCTATTTGCTTTCAGCATTTTCTGTGTCTTGGATTTTGAGTAATTTGATTTGATGTCTTTAATATATATTTATATTAATATGTACATATATATATACACACACACATTTTTCTTGTATTTGAACTTCATTGAACTTGTTGGATTTGTGGGTTTATGGTTTCTGCAAAATTTGGAAATTTTGGAAATATTATTCCCTCACATATTTTTCCTTCCTTTCTTTACTTCTGGGATACTGGCTGCAATTGTATAGACTGCTGCTTATTTTCCCACAGCTCACTGATGCTCTGTTCTTTTGTTTGTTAAACACTCTGTTTCTTTTTGATAGTATCTATTGTTGTGCCTTCTTCAACCCTTTGACCTGCCATATCTAATTTTCTGTTAATCCCATTCATTTTATTTTGTTTTTTTTTTGGTCTCGCATTTTAGTTTTTATCTCTAGAAATTTGATTTTTGGCTTTTCATATTTTCTGTGTCTCTACTTTTTAACATATGGAGTGGAGTTATAATGACCATTAGGACCAAAGGAACGTTAGGCCTTATCTACTAATTCTAAGATACATATCAATTCTATAGGTCAATTTTGATTGTGTTTTTCTCATTATATGTTTTTTTTTCCTTCTCTTCCATATGCCTGACAATAGTTTATAAGAAGAAAACATGAATTTGACCTTACTCTGTGCTGGACATATTTGTATTCTTATACATATTCTTGAGCTTTATTCTGGGGAACAATTAAGTTAGGTGAAATAATGTGACACTTTGGTTTCTCCCTTTTGGGATTTTTTAGGGGCACCTGAGTGGCTCAGTTGGTTAAGTATCTGACTTCAGCTCAGGTCATGATCTCACAGTCTATGGGTTCAAGCCAGCTTCGGGCTGTGCTGACTAGCCCACATCGGGCTATGCTGACAGCTCAGAGCCTGGAGCCCGCTTCAGATTCTGTGTCTTTTTCTCTCTCTTTCCCTCCCGTGCTCGTGCTCTATCTCTCCTTCAAAAATGAATAAATATTAAAAAATAAATTAATAAAAATGATATTTTTTAGGCAAAATCAGAGCAATGTTTAGGGCTCCACACTACTCAGGCCACTTACCTACAGGTACTCCATGAATCATAAGATTTTC
This sequence comes from Helogale parvula, assembly GCA_004023845.1. Taxonomy (NCBI): domain Eukaryota; kingdom Metazoa; phylum Chordata; class Mammalia; order Carnivora; family Herpestidae; genus Helogale; species Helogale parvula. The sequence goes on along the minus strand of PJEM01018504.1, from coordinate 2,858 downwards.
CAGTCTGGCTTGTGGAAACAGACAATATTTCATGCCCATCCTGCATGAGTTCTGATTACCTTCTAACCCTGAATATTTTAGGGATACCCTCTACAAGTTTCTGTGGTCTTCTCTATGCTCCTCTCACCACTCTATAGTCAGTCCTGCTAATTTGTGTGCCTTGGTCTCCCCTGACACTCAGTTCTGCCTCATCAACTCCGCGAATCTGACAGGCTCTCTCTGAGTTTCCCTTACCTACACCACAGTCTGAAAACTCTCAAAGTGGTAAGTATGGGCAATCATAGGGCTTATTTTATTTGTTCCCAGTCTCTTGGGAATAACTTCCCTTCATTGCCTAATATCTGATCTCTAGAAAACTGTTGCTTCCTGTATTATATATACACACATATATTTTGTGGTTGAAGTGGGTGTTCTTTCAAGTAGGTGGGTGAATCCAGTCTCTAGTATTCTATTTTCAGAGGTTAAAGCCCTTGGATTATTGAACTTTTATCATTTTTATGAGTACCATTTAGGTCTGTTTTATTGAAGTAATTCACCGTTATTTTCTTTTCTAAATTATTTTCCCATTCATTTTTACATATTAGTCTTCTTCCCAATAGAGTTCGATAGGCTGTTTTACTCCCTTATATACTTCATTATTCTTCAAATTCTGATATAACTACTTCGGGTTTTTAGTTTCACGACTTACGTTATTGATGACGGTTTCTATTTCATATGATGTTTGTTAAGGAGAGTTTAATTCTCCTTTTCCTAAAAGGTGTTTGGTAGACATAGTTTGTATTTAAAATTGTGTCTTATTATCAGGTTATAGTATATTAACAACTTGTTATTATAACAGAGATAAGGTAAGCATATTCACAGTTACTCTGTGAGAAACAGGATACTCTGACCACTAGAATGCTAGCCATCAGCTGCTAGCCTTGAATTTATGTTTTACTTTCTTTAGTATTTTACACATAAACCACCAATTATTGAGAGTGTTAACAACATGGGGTTCTCCCTTTTATTTTGTACATTTCTACACATGCCTTTATACTTTAGGACCCAGCTTACCAGCAAAGATCAATAGCTCTTTTCTCCTACAGATCATTTTGCACATTATAGTATAACTTCTGCTACTTTACATTTTCTCTTCTCCCACTAACCACATTCTAGTTCCACAGATTTAGTGTCCTTTGATTTAGAAATGATAATTAATGGTTTGCCATATATCAAAAAATCTGTTTGAAGATTCTGACAGTTAACAGTGCAGAGTATAGGTTTCATTTTTCCTGAGTATAGGTCAAAAAAACACTGATCACAAAGCTACTGATGCTTTTATATTTTGAGAAAATATGAAATAATATATTTTACTAAAACTTTTACTGCTATATAGTTTCATATATGTGTGTATATATATATTTTCATTTTAATTTAGGATTTATTCTATCATATGCTACATATGGACCCCCATCAGCGATACACTACAGAACAAGTATTAAAACACTCGTGGATAACACACAGAGATCAGTTACTGAAAAATCAGCCAAATAGAAATGATATATCACATGTCGTTAAGGTAAAACAAACATTTTTATGTATCTTTTAAATGTTTGATACATTCATTGCATGCCATTCACTAATAACACATATAATTACCACAAATATGTTTATTTCTTAAAATGTAGTTTTAGATATTTTGCTTTTGTTTTTGTTTAAATAACAACTGTGGATTCTTGTTAATCTTCTCTACTTATTGCTTTTCTGATGATAATAAAAATTCTTTAATTGTATTTAACTTGCTCTTGAGACACTGGGGCTAAGAGTATACTAAATGTAGGTTTCATATGGAAAGAAAATATTGTATTGGTTTCTAAATAACCGTTGTTGCAAATTCCCATACTTATAGACATTTAATCTAGAGGTAAAATTTAGTGTTTTGTGCATTCATCTATTGATGGATACTTAGGTCGTTTCCATATCTTGGCTATTGTGAATAATTCTGCACTGAAGATGGGTGCACAGAGATCTCTTTGAAGATAAATAAATTGTGGTGTGCATATATATAGTGGAATACTATTCAGCTTTAAAAATAAAATCCTGTCATTTGCAACAACATGGATGAACCTGGAAGACATTATGATAAATTAAATAAGCCATACACAGAAAATATATATATAAAAGCTCTCTTATATGTGGAATCTAAACCAGTTACATATATAAAAGCAGAGAGTAGAAAGGTGGTTACCAGGGGCAGGGGAGAGGGTAAAATGGGGAGATGTTAGTCAAAGTACAAAGTTACAGTTATGTAGTATGAATAATCTAATGTATATCATGATGATTGTAGTTAATAATACTGTATTAAATATTGGTGGGGCACATGAGTGGCTCAGTCGGTTAAGCGTCCGACTTCAGCTCAGGTCATGATCTCATGTTTTGTGAGTTCAAGCCCGGCATCGGGCTCTGTGCTGACAGTTTAGAGCCTGGAGCCTGCTTCAGAATCTGTCTCCCTCTCTCTTTTTCCCCTCCCCTGTTCTCTCTCTTTCTCTCTCTCAAAAATAAACAAACATTAATATTTTTAAATGGCGGAAATTTGCTAGGAATAGATTTCCCGTGCTTTCAGCAGAACAATATGATAACTATGTGAAATGTGCATTAGTTTGACAATAGTAATCATGAAACTATGTATATGTATGTAAAATATGTTTCATGTCTTAAATATATGCAACTTCTAGTAAAGACAAATATTTTGGGGCGTCTGGGCGGCTCAGTTGGATGAGCATCCGAATTCAGCTCAGGTCATGATCGCCCTATTCATGGGTTCAAGCCCCACCTCGGACTCTGTGCTGACTATTTATTTATTTATTTATTTATTTATT
>PJEM01018503.1:0-18651 GCA_004023845.1 Helogale parvula | reverse complement strand
GACCTGAGCTGAGATCACGAATCGGATGGTAAGCAGACGGAGCCCCCCGCTGCCCGGGGACATCTTCTCTTCTTCTCCCCATTTCCAGCGACGAGACCCCAGGACGAGAGCTGGCAGGGACAGAGCCCACCCCGCACTCCCTCACACACTCGACAAACATCACCGGAGGCCTCGTCAGGGCTGGACGCTCAGCCACGCCCGCGAGGGGAGAGGACGGGCCAGCAGCCGGACACCAGGACGGCGGCCACTCAGGGCCCTGGCTGTGCGCTCGAGGCGCTCGCCCCGGACGGGTGAGTTTCAGAAGTTCCCTCGGTGATTCCAACGTGCAGCCAGCTGTGAGGCCACCTGGTCCCCGATGCCGCGTTCGCAGCCATTGGCGCCCAAGGGGACTCAAAGCGAGAGTCGCTCCCTGCACTGTCCTTGCCCGGATGGCCGCCCGGCGTCCCCTCAGCATGCTGTCCTTGTTGGAACAGGTTCCCAGGGCCTGAATCCAGCAAGTATAGTCCCAGCCACCCACGCACCACGCTGCGTCAGGACTTGACGATGGTGACGTCCCCAAGCAGGTGCCATGGAGGGACGCGGTAACTCGGTCACTGCACCCACAAATACTGAGCACCTACTCCAGATTCCAGGGTGACTTCGCCCCAAACAAGATGGGTTCCCAGCGGAAACTGGACGGGACTCTCGAGCCAGAGGTCCCGACACCCCAGGTCTCGGGCGCCCGCCGCCCCCCTTCACCCAAACCGACTGCTCCGGCAACTGCTTAGCGCCAACCCCATCCCTCTGCCTCCGCCACAGAAAGTTCCAGCATCGTTTACGACTTCTCGGCCTCAGCCTTTCCAACTCCTGCGACCCAAATACTTCGCCCAAGTCCTTGAGGACCCCTCTCTTGGCAGGCTGCCACATCGCCTCCGTCGGGGAGAGGAGGGCCCACATACCCCCCTCCCCTCCGGCACCCACTTCCTCCCTCCCTTCCTCTTTTCCTCTCTCCCCAAAGCCCTGACAAGAGTTGTTTTCTGAAGCCCAGGGCTAGCACAGCCCTCTGACCCCTCGGTGCTGGGCTCGCGCTGGGTCCACCGGGAATTCTTGCAGAGCAGAGGCGACCAGGCGGACTGGAGCCTGAGGCCGGGTTCACGCACAAGGGGTCCTCCCCGCCAACTGCATGTAACTCTAGGATCCATGTGGGATTTTTCGTATGGTTGCTGCACACACGTCCCTGGGATGGAACTAGGATCTTGCATCCTCGGGGACGCCTGGTGACGATGGCCACTCAGGCCACGAGTCCGTTTCGCCTGCGATCCTATCTCACCAGAACCCTCCCGAGGTTAGTACAGTTACCCCCACCCGACAGATGACGGCATTGGAGGCCAGAGAGGGGAACAGCTTGCCTGAGGTTGCCCAGCGGGGAGGCGAGGGGCCGCGGCAGGAATCCCGGGGGGCTCATCCCACTCGACAGATGCTCTGGCTCTTCCCGGGGCTGTGGGGACACCTCCAGACCTCGTGGTCTCTGAACACGGGCCGTGCCAGCTGGCTGAGGGGAAGGCAACCCCAAGGACTCCCGATTCACATGGAGGGACTGTCCCAACCCCCTCGCTTTGTAAACTGAGGCCCAGAAAGGCTTGGTGGCTTTTTCTGAGTCCCGTGCAGGTGCCCCCAGATCCAGAACCCCTCGAGTTAGCTTTTCTTCCATCGTTTTCCATTGGTGTAAATCGCCATCCCCTGGGCGGGAGGTGAGGAACAGAAAACTCCAAACTTTACGGCAGAGAAAGAGGAACTGAGCGTCACAAGGACTCTTGAGGTGGGTCCCGCCTCGAACTCACACCAGCAAGGAGGCCGTGCCGGCAATGTCCCCTCGACGTCCACCGTGGAGCCCAGACGTGTGACTTCCAGCCGCGAGTTCCTTCTTCGCCTCGTGGACCGTCCACCATCCTACCTGAACCCGGCTCCAGACTCCAGCATCCTCCGCAGCCAGGCATGGGGCTTACAGACACAGAGGGCCGGGGCAGGACAGCAGGGCACGCGGGGACCGGGGCCCATGAGAGAGCACGGCCCCATCCTGGGGACAACCCGCCCACACCCGCCACCCGCCACCACAGGGGATGTCCAGCTGTGCCGGGGGAGGCCTTCCAGTTAATCACGAAAAGAAGACTGGGGCGGCTGGGTGGCTCAGTCCACTAAGTGTCCAGCTTCACCTCATGTCACAACCTCATGGATCACGGGTTCGAGCCCCGTGTCGGGCTCTGTGCTGACAGCTCGGAGCCTGGAGCTGCTTCGGATTCTGTTTCTCCCTCTCTCTCTGCCCCTCCCCCACTCACTCGCACTTGCTCGCACTCTCTCTCAAAAATGAATAAACATTTTTAAAAAGCAAAGCAGGAGATCTAGGTTTTTCAATAAAAATATCCCATTTTTAAGTGTTTGACCCATTTGTAAAAATGTAAACCATCAGCGACGGGTCGGGGTCTCCGGCCACCATTCGCACCCGCCGCCTCAGAGCCCACGAGCCCGGGACAGGGGCGCCACGCCCCACGGGCCGTCTCTGCCGTGAGCGGCGAGAGCAGAACACCATCGGCACCGGCTGTCTCTCTCGGGCGCCTCTGCCCGTTCCCACGTGCGTGGTCGGCGGCGCATCAGCAGCAGGACTTCAAAGCGCGGCGAGGACAGCGGGCGGGCGCCTGTGCAGCGTCACGGCTCCCCCCTGTCATCAGCGAGGGTCGGTTTACACGAGCACCAAGTGCTGATAAGGGAGCCCGAGGGCCGGCAGCGTGACTGCCGCACGGAGCAGACGATTTATTGGACGGCCAAGTCCAGCCCATCAGTCATGAACTATTAGGAGACTTCTCAGATGTTGTTTTCAGCATCTTCTGAACTCCAGTAGACTTGAACTTCCCGCAGGTAGGAAGCGGCAGGGCGGAGGGGAGCCAGGGCAGCCATGTCCATCCCGGTGTGCGCGGGGTCGCTGAGGCGCCGTGCGTGGGGGTCGGGAGAGCGGGGGGCACGTTCCAGCCAGCCTCGGCCGCTGCGGAGGCTCCGGGCCCAGCGTCTCCAGGCTCCAGGGGTCTCCTCGGAAGGGGCCTCGTGGCTAGGGCAGTCCGCTTCCTGGAGCCCTTCCGCGGCCATTGCCGAAAGCCCGCGTCCCGGAAAACCGCAGTCCCAGGGCAGCTGAGTCTCGGTCATGCCAGCCCCAAGTGTTACTCCGTCTCTTGGCCCAAGACCGGCCGTGAACACAAAGGTGGTGGGGGATGGCCACATCATCCGGGAAGCTCACGAGGGGCTGTTCTCTCTGTCGGAAACCCCTGTTAAATGCCTCGAGTGTCCGGGACGTCGGAGGCGAGCTGGAAAGACTTCTGGAGCCTAAGTTCTCTGGGGGTTCGTCCGTGGGTTCTCAGGCTGGCTTTGCCGGCTCACACGGCTGTGGGGACGCTGGCCGGGGACCAGGCAGCGGGCCGCCGAGGGGACGCTCCCTGGCCTGGAGGCTGACCCGCCGGGGTGGACAGAACACAGCGCCCATCGGCTTGAATCACGGTCTACATTTCCCTCGCTGCTTTTCTGTGGGAGGAGGGGGGGTGCCGATGTGGGTGACCTGAGGTCTCAGGGGACAACTTACGGCCCAAGGTCTTCAAGTCCCGTGTGCACGTGACCCTCCACCCCCCGGGCTCCGGTTAAATGCGGGTCATGATCCTCGAGCCCCGAGACCCTGCCGGGGGCTGGGTGACTGACCGCTAAGCGGAGCCTGGATCCCACTGACTCCTCACTGCAGTGACCGGCACAGCCCTGGAAGGAGCGACCTGGACCCGGGAGGAGACGGAGCCGCGCCTCCCATGGGCTCGAACGCCCACGGCCCTCTGCCTGACGTTGCTGTCCCCACGCCCCGCGTGCGGCCCCTGCTGGTCCCGTGACGCTCGGTCCACGTTCCCGGGGAGAGTCGCGATCTGCTGCTGGCGCGTCGGTCAGAAGAGGTGCCCCAGTTATGACGATCCGGACCCTGCCCTGCCTTCTCCGCCGGAGCCCACCGAGGCCACAGGCAGAAGGCGGCTCCCTTCTTACAGCACCCAGAGATCCCAACTCCCCTTGCTCCCGCCTCCTCCACACTCCACCCTGGGGGCTGCGGGGGACACGGCCGCAGGGACTCACCACGACGCTAAGCCGGGCGTGGCCGCGACTCAGCGCCCTGTCCGGCTCAGGTTCACGCGTGCACACACACACACATATGCTGCCAGGCCGTAGAAGGGCCGTGGCCGCCCTCTGGGTCTCCACCCAGCCCCCCTTGCTGAGGGAACAGGTGGGTGAAGGGGCCGCGGGTGAGGACGTCGCTTCTCCGTGAACCTGGGTGCTCCCGGCTCCCAGCGTCCACCCGCTGCGGTGGAGGGCTGGCCCGGGCCTCCCCGGGCAGCGCTCCCGGACATGGAGGGGCAGGGCTGGCCCAGGGGAGCCTGAGGTGGCACCACCGCCCTCGAGTTTCCCTCTATTCGTCCTCTGCTGGGTGCCCCTCCCCCCACGACATTACAAACCAAACAAAACGGCTCTGGGCCTGCACGCACCGTGTGGGATTTTCTCAATGACAGTACCTGTTAATTGTCTGGTTAGGTCCGACCTATTAAACATTTACCGCCCATTTCCTGTGCACGTCTGGCGAGGCCGGCAGGAAATTTAGAACAAATTGCACAGCAGCTGTAGCCCCTCATGCTGTAATGGCCACGGGTCCGCGCGGTGCTGTAAAACCCGGGGGCAGATCTGGGGACAGGCGGGTTCTGTCAAGAAGGCCTCCGCCTCCCCGGCCTCCTGCCACCAGGCCCCGGAAAGCAACTCCGCCAGCACGCCTGCCTCCGCTCCCCGCCGCCCCCGCCCCGGCCATCTGAGGGGAGGCTTTCTCATGTCCCCACCCCGCCCCCCTCCCCACCGTTCCCACACGATTGCACATGTGGTCCGAGAGGGGCACTTCCTGCCGTTATAAAAAGCAAAACCAAGACCCCAGCAAAAACAGGCTGCGCGCAGAACACCCAAGTTGACAGTGTGAGAGAGGCTAATCCGCTCCATATGACAAACAGCAGTGGCCCAGGGGCAGGTCCAAGCCCGGGGAGAGCTCGCCGCGGCCCGTCCCCGTCCCCGCCCCCGCTCCCGCTCCCTGCTCAGCGGACCCTTCCAGACACTGGAGAGAAACATTCCTAGGAGCACGCCCCTGACTGCAAACTGATTATGTTTGGGTTTAATAGCCTACTATGCATTGTTCCTTCTTCACTTTGAAAATAAACTCGAGGAAGCATTAATGCAAATACAATATAAACACGCTCCTCCGACATCTTCGCATCTCCCGGGTGGGTTTCGGCCCCTCCTAAGACCGTGGCTTCGCCTGATGTGAGAACCAGATGGATCCTGAACCGGGAAGCCGTGCGGTTCTCACCGTGCAGGTGGACAGCCGTCCAGGCGAACTGAGGGAGGAGGGCACCCCTCAACGCCGCCTCACTACTTGCTTCCACCTCCCGGGAGCGGCGGACCCCAGGGGCTGCTCTGCAGAAAAAATGACAAATACCAGCCCGATTATCCAGGGAGCTGTGACCCGAGATTCAGATATTAAAGGGCACGTCCTGTGGCAGCCACTCTCTAGTCGATAGTTTTGTATTTCTGCAGCCGATGTCAGATGCCGGATCCCTGACCCGTGAGCCTCATTCGCCTCGTCCTCACCACTAGCCAGCCAAGGGGACGACCCCCTCCCACAGCTGTTCCCCAAGGAAACTGAGCCTTAACATGCTTATCAGTTGTCACATCCAAAATAGAACCCTTCTACTTCCTGTTTCCTACTTCCTGCTTCCTGCTCCCTCGTCCCATAAACCATTCTCCTTGAGAGGTGCTAAAAATGGAAAGGACAAGATGAAAGAATTGGCCGGGAGATTTATACCAGCCCATAAAAGTCTCCTCGGTGCTCCTAGACTAAATTGTCAGCCCTGCTTTAATTGAACCTTTTACTGAGTGGTTAATCTCAATTTTGTCTATAATTCCATGAAAACCTACGAGACCAACTGTGCTTTGGTTGTTCTCGATGACTTGACAAATTAGTATAGTAAATTTTGGGTGTCTTAAGTACTAAATTAGGTCATTTGTTTAATGAGCCAATCCATTGCCCAGAGTTTGACCCCAACCCACTGGGGTGAGTTCACATGGAGTTCCAAGGCAGAGCCCTCATCCGTCTTACACTTCTAGAAAAAATGCTCTAAAGTGAGGGCTGTGCATCGAATTCTAACCTTAACACTGATTTGTTAATGACAGTCAGCAAAGGAAGTTCCTTTCTTTCTTTTCCTGCTTATTCTCTTCCTCCACTGTTGTCACTGCTGTCACTGCAATCACCACCAGCATCATCACCGTCACCATCACCACCATCACCACCAGCATCTCCACCACCACCACCACCATCATCACCATCATCACCGTCATCATCATCATCATCACCACCACCAGCATCATCACCGTCACCACCATCATCATCACCATCATCATCACCATCATCACCGTCATCATCATCATCACCACCACCACCACCACCATCATCACCATCATCATCATCATCACTCAACCCCAAAGCAACACTCACTGTGTGTCAGCACACAATGCTTAGCCGTCTCCTTGCGCACCCCACCCAACCCTCACAAGGAAACAGTGTCAGCATTAGCCTTGCCTTCCAAATCAGAAAATAAATCTCAAAAACGCTCATTTTTCCAAGAGCACATTCATTCACACTACTCACCCGTTCATTCATTAACTCTTTCAGCAAGTACTTATCCAGCATCTGTTAGGTCCTAGGCCCTGGGGGTCCAGACCCCATTAGACCATTGTGCTCACTTCCAAGGACTAAACCATTCAGTTGAATAGAGTCATGAATATTAATAAATGTAATGTAATTCTGTAACGTAATTATCATAATTCAGCAGACCAAAGGTACACCTGGGGCACAGAGGAATAAGTAACCAAGGTCTCTGCAACAGTCCCTGCATTATGTATATGAATCCCAGCCTCTTCAATGATGTCCATTCATTAACGTAACATCCAGCCGGAAGTTCCTGTGGGTGAACCTGTTCCCTCCGGACAATCAGAGACTCCCTCGGCCGGCCCCTGTGTGTGTACAGAGTACAGAGGGACTGACATTCATAGTCGTGATTCAGAAGAACGACCACATTCCCAGCCGCACTGTGAGTTAGGCCCCGCCCCTTTCTGAGATCGGAAGCGGTGAGTTCCGGGAGGGCACGGACAGCGTCCATCTCCTTCATGACCTGCGGTGCCAAACCCAGGACTGGGGACACAGCAGGCTCTCCAGCTGTCGGTTGCATTGATTAGCTTTGACTTGACTGAGTTTTTTGAAAACCAGTGATCTGTATGGGTCCTAGGCGCTGACTCCACTAGCCAGGGCTGAACAACATTTTTCCAGCCCAAAGGGATGACGTGAGCTTGGTGTGGGATGCTCCAGAAATCACCATCTTCACTCAAGAATCAATCTTAGGTTTAGAGGTGCTCAGAACCTCAGTGCAGCAAGAGAGAGAGAACAGAAGGAATCTTCTCTCATCACTTCCCTAGTGACTATCTCCCACACTTGAGAGCTTTGCATGCCTGTCTGGCTTGCTCTGCCCGTCCAAGGACCATTTCCAAAGCCGGCGGTTGATCGATCCACAGCAGCCCAGCTCAGCAACGATGCTCGGTTTTGTTATTTTAGAAAGTGCTCCTGAGATATCAGGCGGGGAGGAGCGCACACTCGTGTGACAGCTGTGGTGTGACTGTCCGAGTGGCCGCACCCTGAGTCTGCCTGCAGTAATGCCCGGTGGGAGTTTCTCTGCCCTTTGTCTAAATTTGCACCGAGTGGGGGACTCAGTGTTTAGGAAAGACAGAAGCACTGGACATCTGCCGCACGTACTCAGACCACGGATGGTAACAACGCGATGTGACAACGCTGTTCATGTGAGCTTGTCATATCTGGCGCGGGCACACAAAACCTCAAGTCAGACACACGCAAATAGGGGAGAGCGTCAGTGTAAGTGACGCGGATGCTGGAAACACTACGCGAAGCCCTCATGAACTCGGTTCTCAGGGAGACCAAGGCTGTCTACCTTGTGATGCTGCGTCACCTTCCGGCTGCACCCCATTCTCTACCGAAGCAGCCCTTCTCTGAACTCCTTAGAGCATGCCAGTCACCCCCCTATCCCCAGGTGATAGGCCAGCTGGGGGCAATGCCTGTGCCTTTCCCTCCACTTTAACTGACATCATGAACACATGGAAAAGGGCATGGCCATTCAGGGTACAGCTTAATGAATCTTTACATAGGACACCCTGGTGTAGCCACCACCCGGCTCAAGATTCGGAATTATTTCCAGCCCCCCAGAAGGCTCTCTGTGACTCTCCCAGTCAGCATCTCCCACGGGGACCCACTGCCCTGAGCCCTCACCACCCCCGAGCTCCGCAGGACGGGGGCCCACAGGGGGTGCACACTCTGCTCTTGGGATTCGGCTCTCTTCACTCATCACCAGCTCATGAGACTCATTCCTGCTGCGGGTAGCAGAGTTCCGTTCTCTTGTATTGCTGTGAGATGCGGTCCATCGTATGCGCGCACGGCCCCGCATGGACCCATTGCATGATTGGGGCACGTGTGGCATTTCCTAGTTTGGCGTTACTGGGGACAAAGCTGCCACCACAGTCATCCTTCCGTCTTTGGTGGGTCACGGGACAGGTGGGTGTTTAGCCTCAGGACGCAGAGCCACGCCGTTTCCCAACGTACGTAATAATCATGCTATTTACGATCCCTTAGCTCCATAGTTCAAGGTCAGCGTCCTTTCTAACGGCCCTCAGTGCCTATCTGTCAACATATGCCAGGCATCCCAGGGGACTCTCCGTGAAGCCCTCCTCCACCTGCGACCCCTGAGATGAGCAGAGCCTGTGACTCAGTCAGTGGCCCGGTCCTGTGGCTTCCTCCGTGGCTGTGTGATATTTCTTCATCCGGTGCTTCACGTCTCCAAGCGCTGCCTCCATCAGATGATGGCAGCAATCACGTTTTCTACCTTTCCAGACACTGGCGCTGCTTTGAGGCTAAGACGAGGTCCACTCCACGGTGACTGTCGGGACTGCCGTCATTGGCATGAGACCCCGGGGCGGAAGGTGTCGGCCAACCTGATGGCTCTACGGCGTGCGGGTGTGGGCGCCCCGTAGAGGTCCACTCCCCTCGGTGGTGGGGGCTTCGCTACTTGTGGTGGCTAAGAGTTTGCCTATCCTTACCCAGCTGTGTGCAGTGAGGCGTTTGCGCCTCTGGCCCTGGTCAGGGCATCTGTGAGGACGTCACTTCTGAGCCCTGGGGTCCCTGCAGAGCCGGAGAGCAGGCCCCTGAGGAGCGGTCCTGCCTCTAGCTCACCCCCCCTGCCCCCCCGCCCTCCAAGGGCTGGCCTGCATGTCGCATCGCGGGCGCCCGCCCTCTGGCCCTTCCCTTTGCTTTTCGGTTTCAGCAGGGGAAGCCCCTCTCCTCTGCCCCTTCCCACCCGCCCGCGCGAACATGCCGCCCCCGACGCTGAGCTCTGCCCTGGTGCAGGGGGAGCCTGGCCTCTGTGGCCACGCAGCCTGTCAGGTTTCCATTAAGCCGGGAAACACCGCAGGAAGTGAGTCAAGGAAAGGAAGGCTGTGATTTTTTTTTAATTTCAAATCCCAGAATTATTATTATTTTTTTTAAATGGCAGGGTCCCAGCAGTGCCAGGCCGAGGAGGAATGCAAAAAATGTGCAACTCGAGCCGTCTAAGCAGCAGCTGGATCCTCCAATTGTTTCTAATAAAAACCCGTTGGAAGCTCTCGGTTTTCCCCCCGGGAAGACGAGGGGCATTGGCTCCAGAAGGCGGACTCTGGGACCCCATCCAAGGTCGGGGCGGGAAGTGGTCAGGTTCAGGCCGCCGCGACCGCCCCTCCTCAGGCTCCTCAAACCCGTCTGCTGGCCTGGCCGCGCGGACCGGGACCCTTCCCCGACCTCGATGACCCAGACTCGGGACGGATGCCATTACCACGTTGTGGGCTAACTTCTGCAAGCCTCAGTTTCCTCTTGTGCAGAAAGCAGGGTTAGAACTGAACATACGAGTCATCTACCCCCTTCCGGCTTCGGATGCCATCAGAAGTGGAGGCGGTGTGAACACAGCTGATCCGTGGCCGGGGTCCCACAGAGAAACACAATCGCCGGAGAGATGGTAAGAGATGAATCCGGGGGGACGGGCTTTGTGACGGTGGGGCCTGCCGGCCGGGGGAGGCCAGAATCCGCAGGTGCCCGGCTGGACCTCTCGGGCACGGGCCCACGCGGGACGCCTCCGCCTGGGAAGTCCTGCACCTGCTCCCACGGGAGTCACACCTGCAGGACGTGCTCCCCGCGGCACGGACAGGTGTTTGGGGCCGGGCTCAGCAGCCTCGTCAGGCTGGCACATCGCTGCCGCTGAAAGGGCGTTCGAGCCTGGCGGTCTGTCCAGAGTCCACGCTGTGGTGCTGTTTTATGATCGCTTTATTATTATTATTGTAAATTAATAGACTTAATTTTTTAGAACAGCTTTAGGTTTACAGGAAATTTGAGCAGGGAAGGTGAGGGTCCCCCTGTCCCTCTCTGTCCCTTATGCACAGAGTCCCTGTCATCAACATCTTACGCTACATTTAATTACAGTCGATGAGCCCACACGGGGACATGTTTGTCACTCAAGGTCACAGTTCACCCCGAGGTATGTTTGCTCGTTACGTGGACATTTTATGGGTCTGACAAGTGTCTAGCGACACGTATCTACCATTTTAGTGTCGGGCCCAATAGTTTCACTGCTCTGAACATCCTCTGGGCTCTGCCTGCTCACCCCTTACACACACACACACACACACACACACACCTGCTGCCACTGATCTCATGGTCCCTGTGGTTTTGCCTCCTCCAGAATGTCGTTGAGTCGGAATCATGTCATGTGTTCCTTTTTCAGACTGACCTTTGTCACTTACTGACGTGCATTTAAGACTCCTCGGCGCCTTTTCGTGGCTCGAGAGCTCACGGGACAGTGCCCCGTTGTCCGGCGGGCCACGGTACGCGCATCCGTCCCCTACCGAAGGTTACCCTGTTGTTTCCAAGTTTCGGCAATTATAAATAAAGCTGCTGTAAACAGCTGGGTGCGGATTGTCACGCGGACACGTGTTCAGTCCTTCGGGTAAACACCAAGGAGCGTGATGCCTGGGTCACACGGTCCGAGCACGTTTCACTTTGAAAGAAACCACCAAACTGTCTTCCAAAGTGGCCCACCATCTTCCCCCCCCACCCCCATTAGGCTACAAATAATGCCTCCCCGACGAAATGCACGGAGTAGGGACAGGTATGCAGGCAGAGCTCAATGCGCGTGAGTTTCCCTGCACACGGTTCTGTCCTGGGTGAGCCAGCTCCCCCCGCACCCCTGCTCCAGCCCCCCGCACCCCTGCTCCAGCCCCCCGCACCCCTGCTCCCTCCGGGATGGTGCAGCATGGCGTGGAGCTCTCACTGGACGGAGTCCACCGCCCCTCCAGCAGCCACACCGCTCCACCCGCTCCCAGTCTGCTCGGTTCGTGGCCAGTTCGGTCACTCGAAGTCGGCAGGAACCCGCGGTCTCCCGGGGGCGGGGCTGGAGGGGGCACCGAAGATGCCTCCTTGCTGGTCCGGCCTGGGCCAAGGCTTCTTCGTTCTCATTTGCAAATAAAAATACCCGGCCCTCCCAAGGCCAGCAAACACGGCCGCCCCCCCAGCTGGCTGTGCGCTGCTGCCATGGTTGTGGCGGGGCTGGACCACAGGAGTGCCTGCAGGTCCTGGGGCGGAGGGCAGCCCCGTCCAGGGCGGCCTGCCCCTGGCCCTGAGCCTCACTCAGCACTTTCGGATGTGAGAGTCACTTTCCCCAGGTTACACGTGAGGAGGGATGGAGACACCTGCCGAACGGAGGGCCGCGGGGCCGGGCACTCGCAGAGGGCCGCGGGGACGGGCACGCGTGGAGGGCCGCGGGGACGGGCACGTGCGGGGGAGCCGGGCGCACGCGGAGGGCCAGGGGACTGGAGCTCACGGAAGGCTGTGGGGACGGGGGCGCACAGCACACCTCAAGGATCTCATCACCGGCGTCTCGAGATCCTCCAGGCTGCCCATGACTCAGGCTCTGTTACCGTCTCCCCATTTCACACGAACCCTGGCACCGGAAGCAGGTCTGTGACCTGTCCGAGACCCCCAGCTGCTGAGTGCACAAAGTGGGCTCACAACCTGCCGCAGCCCGTGAGCAACTACTGAGTACCGACTGCATGCGCGGGCATTTACGTATGGATCCCTTTGAGACTACAACTGGGTGAGGCAGGGGTCGCCGCCCCAGGGAGTAGCGCTGTGCGAGCCAGGGCACCCGCGCACGGCCTGCGGTACAGCAGGCCCCACTCTTCCACTTGGGGAGGTGAGTTTGGCGTCACCACGGCCCTTCCGGGACCGTCTCCATTTCACTGGCGAGGTGGCGGCCTAGCTGTCCCACCAGCAAGCCTGAAATCATGAAGTGTCTTCCTCTTCCCAGGCTTCCGGAAGCGCCCAGCCCAGGGCCCAGGCACAGGGCTCCTAGAACACGACTGCCATTATTTTTACTTCGTCTCCCCAAGCTGGTCGCAGGGGCAGAGCCGGGCATCTCACTCCGGCCAGGACCCTTCTCGAGGGGAAGGCAGCCGTTCTCTGCGCACGCCCACGAGAAGCCGCTTTCGTCCCCTTTTCTGAACAGCAAACACGTGGCAGCGTCCCAGCCCCGCAGCCAGGCCCCGCAGAGTGTGGGGGGCTCAGTGGGCCGACGAGGGCAGGGGCCGTCACGGAGTCCCGTAAAAGCCCTCCCAAGCCCCTCTGCCAGAACGGACGCCAGCGGGGTGCGCCGGCCAGTGCAGAACCCACAGCACAGCAGAGCGTGTCCGGCTTCCTGATGGGTCCCATTTAGCGCAAATATGCCTTCGCTTTTGCACCAGACCGTTGAGCACTCGGCCGGGTCCCTCCCCGCCCGCCCGCGCGGCAGCTGCCGGGCCGTCTCCAGGAGGCACTGGCCTCCGTTTTTAAGAGGTTCCAAATGGTCCCCAGTCATGTCTTTCTTCCATGAGACACAGGCAATTTGGGTGTCACGGGGGCCTTTGTAGAGACGTCAACGGATTATTTCACGAGAAGGAAGCCCCCTCTTGACACCCCGACGTGGCTTCGGCTGTGGAGATGAAAGGGCTGGGAAGGGAGGCCTGGAAACAGATAATTCATGGGACTGTCGGAGCGCGAGCTGAATTTCATTCACACCAGGCAGAGGTGGGGAGGGGGGTCTCGCTCCAGGGGGAGGCCGGCCGAGCTCTCAAGCGCTGACGTGATAATCCAGCCCACGGGGCCCGGACAAAGCGGGGCACTTTGTCCTCCCTGTCGGAACGCCACAAGCCCCGAAGCAGATGGAGTGGTGTCGGGGGTCGTAAAACGCCCCGCCCCCCAGGGACGGGCAGGTTAACAGAAGGGATTGGCGCCGCACATGTCATAAAATCCCTGCAGGCCTGTCATGTCCCGATAAATCTTGATTTTGTAACGGAATAGCACTGCGGTTCCCAGCCTTGGGTTTCACAGGTGAGCCGGGGGCTGATGGATGGTGTGGGAGCCGGGAGGGGGTGGCGGGGGGAGGGCCGAGGAAACCTCCCAGGCCGCACCGGCCCCCTCCCCGGCTCTGCAGCACCAGGCAGGAAGTCCAGGCTGCAAGAGGCTGTGAGGGGCGCTTGCTGCCTCTCCCAGCTCGGCTCCCAGGCCCCAGCCCCGTCCCCCGGCCTCCCGGACCGCGATCTGAGCCGAGAGGCTCCAGGCTCCGCCGCCGGTCAGACACGGGGTTGCGGCGGGCAGGGCCCAGCACTGCCCACACGGGCTCCTCTCACCCCACCTGCACCCAGCATCAGCCCCCCAGGAAGGGCTCCCTTTCAGACCCGTCGGCCCAGAGGGCGCACCTCGGGCCATGAGTCCACCCGGAAGAGCTGCTGCCCCCGGGGTCGTGTGACAGGGCCGTGTAGCCAGCAAGAACCTTGTTAAACAATAAACACTTGCAAATGAAGAATAAGACGAGGGTGTGTGGGGGCTCCTGCAGGCGGCAGGTGACATGAGACAGTGGGAGACGTGTGTGACCCACGGACTCCAGTCGAGGGGACAGGGGGCATCATGGCTGTGCTGCTCAGAGCTCGGGCTCCCGTGGCCGTGAGGACGGACTCAGGGATGCATGTGGTCAGACCTCCTGACACTAGAAGGAACAAGGGTCTGGGCTTTCGGGCGGGTTCTGATGAGTGAGCACGGGGAAGTCACCAGAATATAGGAGCGGGTGCTGGCCAGCGTGAGGCCGGGAGAGGAGGCAGCCGTCCCAGTAGCACCACAGAAGGTCCCCTCCCCTTCCCCGTCCAGACCTGGGTGAGGGGCCAAAGCGGCGGAGGGATGGTTTTGTGTGACTTCCACACGGGGTCCTGTTCCTCCAACTCTGCCCCCACTCTAGCAGACACTTGGGAACGTGAGGGAGGGGAGGGGACTTGTTCACAGGACGACCCAGCATCTCCGAGCTGGAGGGGAGAAGCCAGTGTCTCCTGAGCTCCCGGGCTTCTCAGTGGCGAGCGCCTCACGGTGGCGGCACAGAGGCCCTGGGGCCCAGCACGCAGACGGGGGAGCCGACTGACCGGGTCTGGGCCCACAGGGATAGGGGACTCCGTCCTCCGTCACCACCAACACGTACCTCCCACCTCCGGGACCGCTCTGCGTCTTGGCCCTCCTGTGCTCTCTGACTTTCACACAACACGGGAAGTGAAAACCGGGACGCCAGTGCTCAGCCCACAGCCCCACCTCGGCCAGGACCTTGAAAACGCCTCGCAGCGCGGCCGACCACGATCGGGGCACCCTGTTTCCTGCTCGGAGGAGATAATGGAGAGGCTGCGCCCTGCGGGCTGTCATAACGCTCTGCAGCCAGGCCCCCCGGGTCACAGAAAAACGGAGGCATGTGGGACTTCAAGGGGCCTGGGCACCGCCGGGTGGGGGCACCCGCAAGCCTCTCTGTGCTAAGCTCCGGCACCCCGTTTCCAGGTCCTGCTCTGGCCTCACCCCACTGGTTCTCCTGGGCCTCACGCTGAGTTCCTCCAAGTTCCTAAAGGGACCCTGTTCTCCTACCCCCTCATCCTTGCAGACTCTGGTTCCCTCCCGAAGCCCCGGCCGCCCCCTCCCTCACGGGACCCCAGCTCCTACTTATACCTCCTGTTCCTGTTTCAAGTCAATGCGGGCCGCGCGCTGGCGGCTCCCTTTCCTCACTGCCCGCCCTCGCCCCACCGGGCTCCCCACCGGGTCCCCCAGGGCGCTGCCGCCCCTGCCGCCCCTCCCACCCGGCCCAGGCTCCCTGAGGCCTCTGCCCCCATGCGGATTCCAGGTCCAAAGTGGCATCCCAGCCCACAGTTCCAACCACCTGGCACTGAGCGCGGCCCCCAGCGCTGAGACGCACACCCCACCTGGGCCCACCAGGCAAGGGGCACCCTGGAGCACCTCGGAGGCAGTGGGGACTCTGCGCGGGGACAGAGCCACAAGGGGCCGGCAGCTGGCACTGGCTCGGTAGCTCTCCGGTAGCTGCACATGCAGCCCTGAGACGGACGGAGAGGCAGGCCCTCAGGGTGTTGGGAGTGCGGGCTTTAAGGTGCGAGGCTGTCTTTCTGGGGTGACAGAGTGCTCTGGAACTTATTGGGGTGAACACTTTAACACCCCTGGATTGTCCATTTTGAGTGGGCGAACCGTGGGGCATGCTGATGAGCCTTTGACACGTCTGTGTCACAAAACGAATGAATGAAGGGGCGCCTGGGGGACTCCGTCAGTTCAGTGTCCGACTTCGGCTCAGGTCATGATCTCAGTTTGTGGGTTCGAGCCCCGCATCAGAGTCTGTGCTGACAGCTCGGAGTCTGGAGCTGCTTCGGATTCTGCGTCTCCCTCTCTCTCTGCCCCTCCCTGCTCACACTCTGTCTCTCAAAAATAAAGATTTTTTTTTTTTAATTTTTTAAAAAAAGGAATGAATGCAGGAATGAAGGAAGGACTCCCACGCCCTGTCCCGGGGGCCGTGGGCGCACACCAGCGCCGTGCTGGCCTGGAGCCGGCCTGTGTTTAGAGCCCTAAGTGTGCTTGCCCACGTGGGGCCTCATGGACCACCGTTTGCTCAGATAGAAAGTGGTTATGAGCTGCGTGTCCCTCAAAGGACACAGAGACACATAAATGTCAGGTAAGGAGAGTAAGTGCTTGGCACAGCACACCCGGCTCGCTGCGGAGTCTCAAGAAACAGTTAGAAAGCCAGCAAGAAAGCGAGAATCCCCGTCCCCTGCACGAGTCTGGTCGGAGCAAACGTCCCAGCGGATTCAGCCGCTGCTTCTCGCTGTGGTCCCGTCAGCACCCGGCTTCTGGGGGGGGGGGGGCTTCCTTCCTGGGGGGCGGGCAGCCCACTGCCCTTTCCTCAAGGCAGCGCTGGGGCCTCTCCCAAGATAAGGGCCCGCCTGCTTGCCCGCGTCCTGATCCGCGGCAGGATTTCTGGCTCGAAGGCTGAGCTCCCGGCTGTCAGGAGGCGCGAGCGCCGCCACAAGATTAATGAAGGAGAAGGAAATGTAATAACGCACGGCCGGCCCACCGAGCGGCATAAATCTCTCTGGAGATGGCACAGGAGACGGCGCCTCCCTCTCTGGGCCTTGAGAAAGGGCATCCTCCAGGTTAAACGGAGTCTGGGAAACAGCGCGGACGTTCAGTCACAGCTCACCTGTGCAGACAGGAGCCGGTGGCCGGTAACCAGGGGAAAGCCACCTGGCTGCGGACGGGCCGATGGACGAAGACCCCGGCTCGGGCTCGGGTTCAAATCCTGGCCTGCCGCTCACCAGCTCTGAGACGTTGGGCGGTTTCTCAGTTTCTCCTGGTTTCAGTGTCTTTGGCTGTAAGATGGGGATAGAGAGAGAACCCCCCTGCCGTTCTCGTGGGGATTGGACGCGTCACCATGGATACGGGATCCTTGGAAGGGCTGCTGTTACTGTCATGCATTTGCTCTGCATTGTGTCCCTTAAGCCACACACTCTCAAGAGAGAGGAATGATCGGTCCCATTTTATAGGTGTGTAAACCGAGGCCCAGAACGTGGCCACACTCCTCCAAAGTCCCACAGTGAGGAGCGCCCAGGCCTCGCCGCACTGCCTTCTGGCTGCCCGAACTACCAACTCCAAATCCCACGGTCCCTCTGACTTTTCACATTCTGACCCCGGGGCCTCCCACAAGGCCTGTGTGCTGCCATTTGTCAGGGTCCCCTCTGGACCGTCCGCAGCAAGAACAAATGTCCCCCTCCCGCCCTCCCGTTGTCCCCACAGCGCGCCACATGCAAGGGGCCTCAGATCTGGTCTGACGGGGGGACTGTCCTCCTTTGTTCCTCTTCTTGTCCGGCCCTCCTGCCACTGCCCCTCTTTCCCGGACCCCTGAACCGCCCTCTCAGCCCGGCCCGGGGTCTGTGCAGCGTTCGGGCGGCTCAGAGGTCAGTAACCTGAGCTGGACACCCACTGTTGCTGAGAAGGGGGGGCCCCCTTAATGGTTCTAGCAGATGCCGCAGGCAGGGAGGGGCCACAGGCGGCCCCCAACTGTCCACCCGGTGATAACCCGTGACCCCTGCCTCTCTCAATGGGCGAGCCAAAGAGTCCGAGTGCTGGGGAGGCCAATAAATCCTTGGGTGTCGGCCTCCCAGGATTCCACCTCCTGCCTGGGAGAAGGTGTTTAACCTTCTTAAAAGAACTCTTTTGCTGAGCCCACTGAAGCCGCTCAGGGCTGCTGGGACAGAGGCGGGTTCTAGGCCGCGGGGCCACACGACCCGTCCGGGGGTGCGTCTGTGCGCCACGGCGGAGGCCCCTGGCACAGCGGGCGTCGTTTATTATTCAAGCGAGCACCGAAGTCGTCGTTTTTCTTTCGAAGGCCACATATCCCCATGGTTAGAAGTTCCCGGCACATCACGGCCCCTCCCCCGCCGGCCACCTTCCCAGAGGGGCGAGGGGCCGAAAGCCGCAGAACTTCCCAGCACTGAGCATATAATCTGATGCGGTGCGTCCGTGAGCGTCGGGCTCCCCACGCAAGCGCACACGCGCCCTGCCTCCGCCGGGGACGTGCACGACACGCCGCCTGCACCTTGTTTTCCTTCGCCCACGCTGGCGCACGCTCCGTGCTGTTTAGGATGAGCGCCTGCCACTTCTTCACGACCGTGTGCTATTTCCTCCCACAGCCCCACTGGTAGAGCCGTGATGACACACGTCACTGTCCCGTGGGTTCACGTACTAGGCAGCATCCCCACCGCGGCCGCCTGGGGTCCCCAGTCACTCTCAGGCCCTGTCCCTCCTTGTTCCTGCTCACGGTCCCCGCGCCGCCCTTTTCTGCGGCCCAGCTCCGGCCTGAGGCTCCGTCTGTGGCTGGGTGACACTCCAGGGCCTCCTGAGAAGCAGTCCTCCTGCTCACCTGACCTGTCGCACATGGCACAGCTCCTCCTGCGCTCTGACAGGAGCACAGCATGTGCTCGGTGACAGTAGGGCAGGGAAAGTCACTCCCGTGGACAGCGCCGGCGCACTGAGAGTCGCCCGAGGGCACGTGGAGAACAGGAGGGGCTCCGGGGACGACGGGG